>JAFFSR010000403.1:610000-612500 GCA_017163975.1 Anastatus disparis | reverse complement strand
ACTATACCGATACTGACCACTGATCCTGTAGTCACACTTTCGCATCCGAACCAAAGAGAAAAAGTGATAGCCTTTGTTGCATTACCCGCTGTAAACGCGGTGGCTCTTGCTGAAGCGAGATATCTCACGATCGGCCCTTTTAACTGTCGTGTAAGGGATTACAATCCAGTGAAAAGATGCTACAAATGCCTTGGATTCGGACACACCTCCTACTCCTGCAAAGGCCCAGATAGAACAAATTACTGCTATAAATGTGCTGAAGAAGGTCACAAGGCAATGGGTTGCGTAAATGAAGAAAAATGCATTGCCTGCAAGGACGCAGGAAGACCAGCAGAGGAGATAAAGCACCGTCTAGGCACAGGAAAGTGCTGGACCTATCGAGAGGCATGGGGGATGCCTAAAATCCGCCCAAAAAATGACTAAGATACTACAAGCGAATATACGACGTAGCCCAGAGACTTTTGCACTTTTGCAGGTACTGGCTAAAGAAAAGAAAGTAGACATTGTCCTTGTAAGTGAAATTGGCCTAGTTAAGATAGCCGGACCGAACTGGATTACTGACAATCTCAAGAAAACAGCGGTCTGGGTTACAGAACCAGAAAATATAATTATTGATAAAGGAGGTAAGGGAAATGGATTCGCATGGATTAGGATCGGCGACATTACCTACGTTAGTTGCTACTTCCGACCTATTACTCCAGGTGAATCGGACAGTATAAATGACTATCTTGACGAACTGGAAGATACAATCCAAAATATGCAAGGTAGCATCATTCTCGGAGGAGACTTCAACTCCAGAGCCGTTGAATGGGGATCTGGGGAAACTGACTCAAGAGGACGAAAGATTTTAGATATGACATCAAGACTTGGACTCGAGTTACTAAACGATGGCACAACGACCTTTAGAAGGACTGGTCAAAGAGAAACAGTACCAGATATCTCTTTTGCCTCTGAAGATATAGTAGGAAAAATAAATGATTGGGCAGTTCTAGACGAATTTAATCTAAGTGATCATGAATATATAATGTTCTCCATCGGTCACCCACAACAAAGATACCAACAACAGCGGACTCCAAAATGGAATCTTGCAAAGCTGGACAAACAAAAATTTGAACTCACCATCCAGCGAGGAGAAAGAGCCCTAGCAGAACTCCCAACAGAGATGGCGCAAGACGCGGAACAGCTGGTCGAAACAACCATGGAACTGATTGAGTATGCCTGCGTAACTTCAATGCCAAAGAAAAATGACAAAGAAGAAAGACTCCCAGCCTACTGGTGGAATAAAGAAATTGCGGATCTAAGAAGGGAGTGTCAACGCCTACGAAGAAGAACGCAAAGAGCAAGAAAAAGAAATGACTGGACTGAAACAAATAGACGTAAGAATGAAGAACGAACAGCAAGAAAACATCTGAGCGTAGCCATAAAGAAGAGTAAAACATCACACTGGAGATCACTCTGTGCCGAAGTAAATGATGACCCATGGGGCCTAGGATACAAAATTGTACTAAAAAAGCTTGGCAAGTACACCAAACCACCGCCACGCGATGTCAAAGTAATGGAGGAAATAGTTTCAGCACTGTTCCCAGATCACAAAGAGAGAAAAATTCAGCAAACCGAAGTTAACATCGAGGAGATACCCCTGTTCACTGAAAAAGAACTGGAAACCGCGGTGGGATCTATGAAAAATCATAAGGCACCAGGACCAGATGGCATTCCTTCAGAAGTCCTCAAGCTGGTGGCGGAAATAGCTCCATCAGTGCTACTGCGCATGTACAACACATGTCTTAAAACTGGGACTTTTCCAAAACAATGGAAAAGGCAAAAATTAGTTCTCATAGACAAAAAAAAAGGAGATCCAAATAGCGCATCCGGAAATCGGCCTTTATGCATGTTAGACACTGCAGGAAAGGTGCTGGAGAAGCTTATAAGACCGAGGCTCCAAGCAGCGGTTAAGGCTAGTGGTGACCTATCTGATAAGCAGTTTGGATTCCGGAGGGGAAAGTCAACAGCAGATGCAGTCTCGGTACTAAGAGAAACGTTTCGAATGGAGCAGAGAAAAAATCAACATACGAAAGAAATCATATTACTTGCTACCATCGACGTTAAGAACGCTTTTAACTCCGCTGGATGGGAAAATATTATAAACCTTCTGAGATATAAGTTCAAGATTCCCCTCTACTTACTTCGTATGGTAGAAAGTTACCTGAATGATAGACAGCTCTTGTATGAAACCAAGGACGGTCTTAGAACTAAAAAAATATCAGCAGGGGTTGCACAAGGGTCAATTCTCGGACCAGAGCTGTGGAACATATCGTATGACGGAATCCTTAGACTAGAGCTGCCCGACGGATGCTATCTAATAGGCTATGCTGATGATCTAGCTATCGTCATCGCTGGTAAGAACAAAGAGGAAATCCAAGAAAAACTCTCCAGTGCTATGAGAATTCTGAGAAGGTGGCTTGACGACCATGGATTAGATCTTGCGGCGGAAAAGACCGAT
>JAFFSR010000403.1:542500-605000 GCA_017163975.1 Anastatus disparis | reverse complement strand
TCTTTTCTCTTAATACTAAGGTCTTCGATACGCATCTCTTGGATGTTGTCAAAAGTAGCTTTGTGCTTCTTAGTAAGGAAGATTAGCTCGGTCTTTTTCGCTGCGAGTTCCAGGCCATGGTCCTCCAACCATCTTCTAAGGATTCGCATGACACTGGTCAGCTTATCCTGTATTTCTTCCTTGTCCCTACCTGTAATGATTATCGCTACGTCATCGGCGTAGCCTATCATGTAGCATTCATCAGGCAGCTCTAGTCTTAAGATGCCGTCGTACAATATATTCCACAGGTCTGGTCCCAGTATTGACCCTGGCGCAACCCCTGCGGTCACTTTTTTTGACTTCCATCCGTCCTTAGTTTCATACAGAAGCTGCCTGCCATTAAGGTAGTTCTCAACCATGCGCAGTAGGTAGGGGGGGACTTTATACTTCTCTCTCAGAAGCTTCATTATATTCTTCCATGCAGCAGAATTAAATGCGTTCTTAATGTCAATTGTTGCTAGCATTAAAATTTCTTTAGAGTGCTGATTTTTCTGTTGTTCTGTTTGAAACGTTTTTTGTACCACCGCTACTGCGTCGACCGTGGACTTGCCTCTGCGGAAGCCGAGCTGTTTATCGGAGAGATCTCCTTCAGCCTTTACCACTGCTTGGAGTCTTGGTTTCATAAGTTTTTTCCAGTACTTTGCCTGGGGTGTCCAGCATACACAAGGGGCGATTTCCCGCTGCACTATTTGGGTTGCCTTTTCCTTTGTCTATTAGCACCAGCTTCTGCCTTTTCCACCTCTTTGGAAAGCATCCGGTTCTCAGGCAGGTGTTGTACATGCGTAGGAGCGTGTCGGGCGCTACTTCAGTCAACAGCTTCAAGATTTCGGAGGGAATACCATCCGGGCCAGGAGCTTTCTGGTTCTTCATAGATTTCACTGCTATTTCCAGTTCTTTTTTAGTAAAAAGGGAAATCTCGTCAGCCTGCACTTCAATCTGATGGATTTGTCTCTCTTTGTGTTCTGGAAATAGTGTTGCGACTATTTCCTCCATTACTTCGGTGTCGCGTGGTGGTGGTTTTGCGAATTTCCCAAGTTTCTTTAGAGCGATTTTGTATCCTAGGCCCCCTGGGTCGTCATCCACTCCGGCGCAGAGGGCTCTCCAGTGCAATATTTTGCTCTTCTTGATGGCTAGGCCAAGTAGCTTTCTTGCTGTTCGTTCTTCCATCTTACGCGCTTCTATTTCATTCTGGTCATTTCTGCGATCTCATCGTTCCACCAGTAAACTGATGATCTTCCTTTTTTGTCGCCTTTTTTCGGCATTGAGGCCGCGCAAGTACGTTCGATGAGTTTCATTGTTGCTTCCGCTAGGCGTTCTGCATCTTCTACACTTTCTGTCGGTAATACTGCGAATTCCCTTTCTCCTTGCCAAATCGTCGACTTTAATTTTTCTGTGTTTAGCTTTGCGAGATTCCATCTAGGGAGGCGCTGTTGTTCGCTTCTCTGTGGGGAATAGTTAGTGAAGAAAGTGATCTACAAATGATCGCTGTTGTTGAATTCATCTAGCACTTTCCAGTCATTCACGGATCCTGTTATGTCTTCCGATGCAAAGGATACATCAGGCACGGTCTCTTTTTGGCCATCTCTTCTAAAGGTCGTTCTACCATCGTTCAGTGGTTCCAGCCCAAGTCTGGCTGCCATGTCCAAAATCTTTTGCCCTCTCGAGTCGGTTTCCGCCGATCCCCATTCCAGTGCACTGGAGTTGAAATCTCCCCCGAGAATGATGCTGTCTTGCATGTTTCGTAGCGCGTCCTTCATTCCGTCAAGATGTTCGTCGATGCTATCTGGTTTTCCGGGGGTGATGGGTCTGAAGTAGCAGCTCACATAATTGATTTTGCCATTCTTAATATAGGCAAATCCGTTCCCACTGCCTCTTTCATCTATGGCCATGTGGTTTGGTTCTGGAACCCAGACAGCTGCTTTTTGAAGATTGTCCACCACCCAGTTTGGTCCGTCTATGTGGACTTTGCCAATTTCGCTTATCAGCGTGATGTCCACTTTCTTTTCTTTGACTATTATCTGCAGCAGTGCGAAAGTCGTAGGAGAGCGTCGGATAATACACAACAACAACAACAACAACAACAACAACAACGACAACGACAACGACAACGACAACGACAACGACAACGACAACGACAACAACAACGACAACGACAACGACAACGACAACGACAACGACAACAACAACAACAACAACAACAACAACAACAATAATAATAATAATAATAATAATAATAATAATAATAATAATAATGAGGATGATTATACCAATTTTGAAACCTATAAAAGATCTTACTTGACTAATTTGTGAGTGATTTATTTATTAAATCAAGTCTGTCGACATTAAATTTAAAAATTAAATTTCTTATTAATGTATAGATTTCATCGACGTATCATTTTATTTGAGGAATCTCGTAAAATTCGAATTGAGTTGCTCTTGATTAAAATTTTTATCATATGCATTACAGAAAGTTAGCGATATGTTCATGAATGATTGAAAAAAATAACACATAAGCAAAATTAACGAATTTAATAAAATATTCCTGACGTATCATTTAAATGAATAAGTAAAAAAGGAAAAAAAATTCATATTCTTAAATTATTAGAATTTTCATATATTTTTCTATTGCAAATATTAAAACATAGCCGGTAGTTTAAGGAATTATCCTTCTGTAGACTTCAATCTAAATGAAATTTTTCATTTTCCCTAAAAAAATAATTATTTATTTTAAAAAAAGGTATAAAATTAGAGTTCTTAATTTGCTCTAATAGCTCCCATAGTAATTTTCTCAGAATATTGTCAAAAAAATATACAAAATAAAATCATTATAAAAATTTTTCATGTTGTTGAAGACTATTGGTATTGTGAAACAAGGACTAGAACTAATTAGGTGAGTATCAGACCTCTGAATCATGGACTTTACTCAAATTCGGGCAGATTATTCTGGATTCAGCAATATAAAGAAAGACAGAATTATTTCTTTGTTAATTTTTAATTTTTTAATTTTTTAAGGTTTTCTTAAAAACCAAATAACATAAATAATTTTTGCTTATCAAAGAAAATATCATTTTTTTTGATACAAGATGGGACTTTCTTTTTATTTTTTGTTACCCTAGTGAAAATATAAAATGTGTATTACTGTTTGAAATAGTTTAAAATTATTAAAAATTTTTTAAAACAGTTTGAAACTGTTTAAAACTGTTCAAAATAGTTTATAAGTGTAAAATTTGGGAAGTTTTGAATAGTTTTGAACAGTTTTAAACAGTTTTGAACAGTTAGAATAATTTGAAACTAAAGAGAACATTTCCTCATTTATATTATATAAATTTTATTTTATAGAAGAAAATTTTCACAAACACAAAATTATAAAACATTGTTTGGAATCATTTCGAACTTTTTAAAATTGTTCAAAAGTTCTCATAAGTGTTCAAAAGTGTTAAAAACTGTTCTAAACTATTTAAAACTGTTCAAAACCGTTCAAGTTAATAAAAAACAGTTCATAATTATTTAGGATTGTTTTTTTAAATGTTTTGAATTTTCAAAAAAATTAATAATTTTTAAACATAAAAAGTTCAAAATTGTTAAAGAACGTTTAAAATTATTTCGAGCTTTTTAAAACTGTTCAAAACTATTTTAAATGTCCCAAATTTCACACTTATAAACTGTTTTAAACGGGTTTAAACACTAATAAACATTTTAAATTCTTTATGATAAATGTTTGTACTTTTGAATAACCACAAGGAACTCACTTGATTTCTCAGTAATACTTCTACTTTTGTATAGAATAATACTCTATTTAAAGTAATTTATAACACAAATTAAAAGTGAAAAGTATCAAATTTTCTTAGTAAATTTTGCTACTTCGCAAAACAAATTTGTTCAGTATACTGTTGTTCCTAATATTTGAAATGTCTTACACATTGACTGGAAATATATTAAAATTTAGATAAAACGTCCCATTAAAAATTTATCATTTTGATTGCTATATTTATATGTATATCTATTATACCTGGAAGATATAAGGAACAGAACAACATACAAAAAATAGAAAGCTCTATTTACTCTAAAGTTAGTATTTTTTGAAAATAAAATAGACTTGGAAATGACATACCTCTAGTTTTCATAATATTTAAAATCTTAATTAACTAACTCTAAAGTCTTTTTAGACAAAAACATAAGCATCACTGAGTTGATAAATCCGAGACACGAAGGTGAACTACAACAGACCAGTGAGAGACGATAAAAACGGAAAGTGTTGTGGTTTTGATAAAAATACCGAGTTTTTTGGAAATTATTTTGTAAAACAAATAATACTTATTTGCCCATTCCAAAAACTTAATGATTTAAGTAATTTTCGACAAGAAATCCATTTTTCATGCTTAGAAGATGAAAAAGTTTGATGGTCGTGTATTTAAGTTTTTTTTTACTTTAAAATTGACAAAAAAGTACCTTGAAAGGGCTTTGATGGCGAAAATGTTTAATTTTTTTAAAAGTTCGTAAAATTTTGTAAACATTATGTATTTAAAATATTTTTTTTCAGATCCGCCATCCTCGCGCTATTTAGAGTGGAAAGAACGAATTTTTTGACAAAATTGCGTTTTTGACCAACTTTGGATGTTTATATCTCGGAAATTATGGCCTAAAATAATCTGAAAAAATTTTTGGTTTCTCAGGTCACAAAAAAAACATTTTAAGCAAATAAAAAATTTTTTTTTAATTTTGTCTGTTCCGCTTGACGTGGAATCGTCCATATATATATAGAAATTGGTCTTTTGAATGCGGCATTCAAAAAGCCGGTCCCAGGCACAAAATATACAGGAGTGCATAGCAGCAAACTGTAGCGCGCATTCAAAAGACCGGTTTTACTTACTTATACATATATATATATATATATATATATATATATATATATATATATATATATATATATATATATATATATATATATACATGTATAAGTATATAATATATATATATGTATAAGTAAGTAAAACCGGTTTTTTGAATCGCGCTACAGTTTGCTGCTATGCACTCCTGTATATTTTGTGCGCGGGACCGGCTTTTTGAATGCCGCATTCAAAAGACCAATTTCTATAATACATACGGTAATGGAAGGGAGGGGGTAACAATGTGAGACTGCCATACACCTCGACGTGCACCTGATACGACCTGAAGTCAGTACTGATGAGCGTGGGGTATCGCGCATTCAAAAGACCGGTTTTATATATATAAATTCGAATAAATGAAAAAGTACTCATCTTTCGATTTCGATTTTTGTTGGAATTCGATCCTAAATGTGCCTAGAATCATATCCAGAAGGAAAATCTGAGATGCAAAAACTCCATGGTTAAATTTGCTTGAGCACCACCGTGGATCATCTAAATTAGTAATCTAAAGAGTGGTCTTGCACTTGTTCTCTCTCTTTCTCATTGGTCCAAACAGGTACGGTGCTATTCATCATTAAACGCGATTGTTCGTGAACTAAAGAGTGGTTTTGTACCTGCTGCGACTTCTTTAAACTCTAGGATACAAGTGCGTTACTCTTCATCATTAAACGCAATTGTTCATGATCTAAAGAATGGTTTTGCACTTGCTTCCTTAGACTTTTACTGTTAGATGCAGATGCAGTGCTTTTCATCATCGAACGCAATTGTTCATGATCTAAAGAGTGGTTTCACACGCTGCCTACAACTTTTTTTTATTTTCTCCTCATTGCCGTCGTTAACACCCCGTTTAAAAAGTCCAATTGGAATTGCAATGAGAAAAGTTCTTTACGCCCACCAACAATAATTACTCTAAAAATAAGCGGAAAAAAAGTAATTTTCTCTTGCAAATTCAATTCCTTTTAAATTAAGCGGGAAAAACCTACTTTTTTCTTGCGAATTCAGAGAGCGAAAAGTTCTTTACACCCGCCAACATTAATTGCTCAAAGCATAAGCGGGAGAAAAGTACTTTTCGTCCGCTGAATTTGAAAAAAAGTACGCTCCTTTCGCTTAATTTAAGAGAAATTGAATTTGCGGGAAAAAAGTACTTTTCTTCCGCTTATTTTTAGTGTCATTGATGTTGACGGGCACAAAGAACTTTTCGCCCTGTGAATTCGCAAGAAAAAAGTACGCTTTTTCCACTTAATTTAAAAGAAATCTAATTTTCGAGAGAAAAGTACTTTTCTTCCGCTTAGTTTTAGTTTCATTGATGTTGGTGTAAAGAACTTTTCGTCCTATGAATTCGCAAGAAAACAGTACGCTTTGCCCGCTTATTTTTACAGTAATTAATGTTGGTGGGCGTAAAGAACTTTGCTCCCTCTGAATTAGTCGAAAAAAGCAAAATTATTCATAAGTATAAATCTCATTGGAATTCCAATTGGAAATTTTAATTGGAATTCTAATTAGACTTTTTAAACGGGCGGTCTCATCATTTTTATCTGATTTATCTTTTTCTAAATTTAAACTGTGTTCTAATAATACATTGTTATAATTGTCTTTACAATTATTTTTACAAAATATTGAATACTAATTCATAGAGGTCGGCTGAACTGTGTTAGCTCATTTTAAAATTCGAAAGTGGTGATTCATCTGCGCAGTAGAACATCTTTTCCACACTTTTAGAGAGGTTATTAAAATTAGTTAAGCGGCTTGATGTTTTTTGTATATTTAAGATGAATTTATTTTGTGTAGTCTCTATTGGATTACGTGAAAGAGAATCCGCATTTGAATTTATACGACCTGGCTTATAAATAATATCATAATCAATCTCATCCAATTTAAATCTCCATCTTAATAATTTAAAAGAGGGGTCCTTGGCCATATGTAAATGCACAAGTGAACGATGACCCGTTACTAAGATAAACTTCCTACAATATAAGTATGGCCAGAGGGTTTTTACTAAAAAAATGATTGCTAATAGTTTTTTTCTATTGTAGAATAATGTGATTCAGCTTCATTAAGTGTTCTAGAAGCATATGCGATGGAGCGATCTTTACCTATTTGGCCTTGGCTTCATATACACGAAATTCCGTATTTAGACGTGATTAATATAGCCTAATTTGTCAACAGGTTAAAAAAATTGATACGGGTAGTCGTAAATAAAGTCGAAAATAGAAGTTTTTTCTTCTTCGTTCAAATCTTTTAAATTTTACATATTACTTATTACTTTTAATCTTTTTGTAGCTTCCTTTTCTCTGTTTATATCTGGATCTACTGTTTTTACCGTGCGTGGAAAGGGTCTAATTGCTTTGAATTCTTCGAGTTCATTAGGCGACATCGGAATAGTTACGTGATTTAGCGTAGAATTTGTGACAAAGATCAAAATAAAACCGTTATTTTCAGAAACAAGAACTTTTTTGAGATAAACTCTCTCCCCTTCATCGACTTTACACAAATACCCTTCCTTAATTTCCTTATTCTTTATCGGTAGGGCAATACGTTTTTTAGTTCTTGGAGGTAAATCGAAAAAAACGTGTTCGAAGAATTGTATTTCTTTTTCACCGGAAATTATACTACTCGGCAATTTATTTTTAAATTTCAAGATAGCTTGTTGTTTACATAAAAAGGATACACAAAGAATACCCGCATGACCTATTGAAAAAATATTTTCTACGACTTGAAAATCTATGTTCATGTCATGAATTCAACTTGACCTGAAGTTCGAATCATCCCTTTTCCGATACCTGTTAAATGAAAATTTACTCGAGTATTTACGATGGCTGAATCTGATAAGAAGTCTTCTTAAATGAGATTTATCTGGCATCCTGTATCAATAAAAAATTGTCAAGATCTAGAAATATAACGTGGTCGAAATTGATAATAGGCAAATTTGGTATTTTTTCTACGTTGAGGTTGTAGTGGATTCTGTAGCACTGGATTGGCCTACAACTACCGTGCTCCGCAAGCGACCTATCTGTGGAGCTGTGTTGGAGTTTAAATGATTTTGCTGGATCTCAACATTTTGGATCTGCCTTACTCTATTTGATTAAAACTTTCATTTCTTTTTCTTTTTAAACAATTCATTGCAAAGTAATTGCTTTTTTTACAATAATTACAAATTTTCTGCTGACGATTAAAAATTTTACGTTCGTTCTTTTTGAATTTAGGGCAATTTATTTTCGAATGACCGGTTTCATTACAATTTTAGCATGTACGAATGTTACTTATTTTGTGTATTTTAGCGTTAAGAGAATACAGTCTAGGACTTATGGTTTGTTTATTTTAAATGTTAAAATTAAACGTTGCTGCTTGATTTTCAAAAGACTGTTCCAATTGTGAAGCGTGATTCAAAGTGATTCAAAACTAGATGGATAGATAGGTAAGCGTGTATTCGTATAAATATACAAAAAGGTGTGTAATACAATGTGTAAATATAAAAATTGCACTTGGGTAGATATCACAGTCAAATAGCTAATCCTAATAATAATCAAAAAGTAAGTGACTATAAAAAGTGATATCATAGAATAATACAAGTAAAAATTAAAATTATAAAAATACAAGCAATAATATAATATATTAAAAACAGTCATTCCTTATCTATCAGTCAAAATGTTAAAATTTAGGTTTAAAAGAATATAACAATAATTAAATAAAATTAAATAATAAAAAGCGTATGCAAAAGCATACGACGCAGTCAATACAATATAATGAAAAAACATTTAATCACCAATCATTTAGCCATCAGTCACAATAAATACATTCACACCTTAAGCTTATATATGAAACATTACAAAAATAAATTAACATATAAATTAAAAATATTAAATTCAATTAGGGTCGAGCAAGTACTCCCTCACTGCTGTCTTGAACCTACTGAGAGATGAAAGATGTTTAATCTCAGCAGGCAGGGAGTTCCAAAAATCCGCACCTTAAACCTTGAAGGGATTCCTGCCAGTTTCAGTACACATGAAAGGCACTGCTAGCTCCTTAATTTATCCCCTAGTAGCCACCCTAAAATCCTTAGGTGGTTTAGGTACAGAGCAGTTTTTCAATGGCACAATACGCACCTGCTTCCAAAAGCCAGGGAAGACCCCCGCGCAAAAGAGGAGTTGAAGAGAGTCACAAGATATTTACCAATAAACGGTAAAGCTTTAAGTATCACGCGTTGCGGAATGCCATCCTCACCGCACGCCTGAGATGAGAAATGAGAAATCGCGAAAACAACATCATTTATCTCAATTTTTTAAAAAGTGAAACCACTTTCACTACATTCAGAAAGAAATTTCTTGCAACGCTCATCATCATCATGTGGCGAAACCGACATCCCAGCAAAGTGCGCATTAAGAGGCGGTCGGAACCATTTACTGCTTAGTGGCGCTGCAGGTAAGAGAAGAATATAATAGTACATTACTCCACAAGTGAGCAAAATAGGTCATTCCCTCACGAGTCGATTTTGTCAAAATGACAAAAAAGACGAGTGAGGAATGACCTTTGCTCACGAGTGGTGTATACTATTTTTCCCAATAAGGTGAGCGGAATCCGATTTTGGTGTCTGTTTTGAGTGAGCAAATACCACATTCCCTCACCAAAATAAGTTTTGCGTGAGCAAAATATTACATTCTCCACTTGGTGAGGCAATGTGGTATTTTGTTCACTCAAAACAGGCACCGAAAATCGGTTTTTGCTCACCGCGTTGGGAAAAATAATTTTTATACACGGATTTACAATTTGTTAAGACAATAATATACTTCTAATGTTGTCAATAACTCTTGCCATATATATGCAGAATAATTATCGATGCTAATCTTGCTTGAAAAGTCTAAAATATTTTTGTAAAGCGAAAAATGCTGCGCGTAATAGAGCCGATGTAAATACATGTATTTTTCTTTAGTGCGTCAGAGAAAGTAATACTAAAAAATGATGAATGCATATGCTCACGCCGGCTCTATCTCGTGCTGCATTTTTCACTTCACAACAATATTTTAGACTTTTCAAACAAGATTAGCATCAATAATTATTCTACATATATTTGGCTACAGTTATTGACAACATTAGAGGTATATTATTATTTTAGTAAATTGTAAATCGCTGAGTAAAAATTATTTTACATTTTTCTCTCACCTGACCACAGCGCCCCCATGCGGCAAATAGTCCCGACTGCCTCTTAAACTCATTATGAGTGAATTCATTCAAGTTACCTTGAGGTCTGGGTAGAAGCCCCAGGTCTTTCAACTCCTTCCAGACATAACTATTCACAAGAGCTTTGAACAGTCCATGTGATAGTATGTAGTACTTGTATGTTCAGTCCGTTCGTTTACTGTTTTTCGTAAATGAAAAAACTCAGAGAAATATTGCATATCATTTGTCCGTTTATATCTTCGATAAACAGCATCTCTCTTGCGCTGCATCTCCGACAATTCTTTATTTAAACATAGAGGTTTATCATTTGTATATTTAAGTGTTTTCACTGGTGCTTCATTTTTTATAACATTAGTTAATTTGTCACAAATGCAGTGAAATGCAGACTCGGGGTCAACTATACCCACTGTTAGTGGTGTCCAATCATAGCCAGCCAATTTTTCTAATAATATGTTAAGACAAATATTTTTATTATTTCTATATTTAATCAATTTATGATCTACAGTGCATGAATTATAGGCAATAGCAACATGAATTAAATTGCGCCGTCTGTGAAAGTTTGCACGCAAGTTACGCGTATGCAGTCATTGTCATCCACAAGAATCAGGTCAATCCATGTGTAAGACGTTGAAATGATATGCGTGGCACCGTGCTGGACCAATTGAAGCGAAAGCTCTGCCAACAGTTTATTAAGAAACTTCGCATCACTGCCTTCTCGGAGGAGATCGGCATTCAAATCACTTATTATAATTTTATGTGAAAAATCACAGGACAAATATCTTGAAGAGTCTAATAAATCATGATTTTTAGTAAATAAAATGTCAGGAGGACGATAAATGACCGAAACCAGCATAGGTTCAGAGTTGCCATCTTTAATAGCACCGAAGATATACTCTGGGACTTCAGGTTTATCACTGGCAGTATTGGTTGTGGTATTTGATAAAGTTAATACATCACAAAGTTATTATCAAGTGAAAAAGAAGGAGAGGAGATGGACGTTTGAGTTTCTGGAGATAGTACGTGGAAGTTTCTAGCATTATTTACGACCTCAAGAGGGTTAAAGGAGGTGTCAGATCTATTTCTTCTACCTTAGACATTGCTTTTTAATTTCTCAATTTTTGTTCATACTTAATATTTTTTTTTCTTGATCAGTTAAAAAGAAAAAGAATAAAATTCAGTGATTGAGAGGAGGTTACGTATCTCCGTCCTTTTCTAATCAATGAATTATTTTTTTTTGTAATAACTAATAACTTTAGCAAAAAATAAAGAGATAGCCCCATCTCGTATTACAAAAAGCAATATTTTCTTTGGTAAGAAATAATTGATTTTATCTATTCGTTTTCAAGAAAACCTTGAAAAACCAAATTGTTTACCTTCACCTCTATGTTTCACGTTTTTCAAGGTTTTTTTTGAAAACGAAACGAAAAAATCAATTCTTTCTCATCAAAAAAAATATTGCTCTTTGTAATACGAGATGGGGCTATCTCTTTATTTTTTGCTAAAGTTATTAGTTATCGCAAAAAACTCAATTCTTTGATTAGAAAAAGACAGATATATTCGACCTGCTCTTAACAGAATATTTAATGAACCATGAAATTAAAAGAGTTATTCTTAAATTCTCATACTATGATATTACTAACTGAATTTTGAAGCTATACTAAAAATTTCTTTTTTTTTCTTTTTAATATTCAAACTAAGGATATGATGATTTTATCTAACTTTCCACCAAAAAGAGAGAGAAAAATATTATATTACTTATAGTTTTGAAGTGTAGAATTGGCGAAAGTACTAACAAAAGTTACTATTATAATAAATTAATAAATCACTTAGAGTCACTAATGTTGTCTAAAAAGTTTTTGAATTATATTTATTTTGTTTTGTACACTTCTACAATTTAATTTGACAATTTTTCCTGTCTTATTACTTGAAGTTAAAGCTGTCTCTTAATTGACATTCGTCTAGCGCTTTTTTTCACTTTGTTAAAAACTTTAAAGCTTCAAAAACGAACGTAAAAACCACTATCACTACTGAAGTATTTATATTTGGGCACGTCTACAATGCGTAGAAGTCCGACCTTATGTTTAATGATGAAAGCCGCGTCCAGTACTTTGATTGCTTGGATCCATCGTATAAAGAAGATAGACAGAAAAATAAAATAACAAGAGACTAATATTGAATTTACAGGTGAAATTGTATTATACTGTTCAACTGCTCTTGTACAAGGTTCGAGGACGAATACCCCGAGTGTGCTCGCTTAGGCTTACATTTTACTTACGCTAATATGTATTTTTACGATATTTTTGCCTGAATAGGGTCATAAAAAATATGATTGAAGCGTAGCTTACCTGACTCAAAATAAATAATTTGACAGTAAAAGTTGTTAAGTTCATTTCAATAATTTATCATTCACTGTCGTTAGAATAAAATCCAATTATGAAATTTTATTGTACTGTTCAATTGTTTTTTTAAAAGGTTCGAGAACGAATGCCCCGAGTATGTGGGCTTACGCTTACATTTTAGATTTTTCTCCCTTCCAATAAGCCAAAGTTTACATAAGTTTACATCATTAAAGTTTACATCATAAAGTTTACATCATTAATGGGATGTAAAATGGACACTACACCTGCTCTCATGAATTCGGCCTATTTTTTCATTTTATTGCAAAACTTGAGATGAAGAAATGTTTTAGCTTGTAGTATTTACCATGGAGATTATTCAGTTAAATTTTTAAATAAATTCGCTTATTAGTTTTTCAAAATTTAGGGTTTCAATATTATATGTTAAAATTTTTAGATTTTTTACAAGAAATTTAAAATTTTGAAAAACTTGTGAATCAAATTATTTGAAAATTTAACTGAATAATCTTCATGGTACTTGCTACAAGCTAATGCACTTTTTTTCTTAAAATTTTGGAATAAAATAAAAAGATAGCCATTATTTATGAGTACAGGTGTAGTATCTGTTTTACATCTCCTTAACCTTTTAAGGACGGGACTGGTCGATATTTCGACCACTCAAGTATCATAATATTTTTGAGTGATTTTGAGGATAATATTATGTTAAAACACTCAAAAATATTATGATACTTGAGTGGTCGAAATATCGACCAGTCCCGTCCTTAAAAGGTTAATAAAAAACTATTCTTTGACATAAAATTAAGATTTTTTAAATATCCTAGTAAAAAACAGTAAGAGTATTAGGAAAATATTGAATGAAATAAAATACCCAATAAGCATACGGTGTCAAAGTGAGAATGGAAAAAGAATTCTTTATGTATACTTTCGTAAACGAAAGTATCGATAAAGAATTCTTAATGATTGCTTTTTTTATTAACGAATGTCCGACGACTTTCATTTTTAAAGTATTCACAAAGGATTCTTTTGATTTAATTAAATTCTCAAAATACTTTCTTTAATCATCAAATTATAAATAACCTTTTCATTTTACATGATTATGAAAAACAAAAAATGTTATAATTGATTAAAAATAAGCTATAAAATTTAAAAAAAAATATTTGTTTGTGATTTGAACCCTGGTCTCCAAGGATGTCAAACAAAACCAAAAAAAAAACTATCGCCCATAACTTAGCCCACTCGGCTACGAACTCATCTGTTTAGAAAATTCTCGAAACTTCTATATGTTTATTGGTATAAGCATAACAAATGTTAATAAATTTGTTAGTTAATTATTCATTGATAATAATATCAGTCAAAAAATACCTTAATTTAATAAAAATAGTAAAGAAGAAATTTTTCTTAAACTCATGGTTAATTTAATTTAAATTGAAAAAATGTTTAAATATTAATTTGAATTCTAAAAATGAGAATTTATTTTAAATACACTTGAAATATTAATATATTTTGTTTTATAAAATGTAAAAAAATGTTGCTTAAAATAGATAAAATCATTTTAATTATGAAATGGAAAATTGATAATTCAAATGGAATTTTTAAAATTTATAAATTATCAGAAATTTCAAATTTTTAATTTGGAATTTCATGAAAATCAAGATTCTAGAAAATGATTTTAAACTAATCTGAATAGCAATGAAATATTCACTGCATCTTTTAATTAGCATTTTGCATGAAAAAATGCATTATATCCGTCAGATAGAATACGAAAAAATAAAAGACCCGTATTTTTTTGTTTTTCAAAATATGATGAATTGCAAAAGTAACAGCCGATATAAGTTATTACAATTTTGATATATATAGATATAGCGCTATGATAAATGACATCACGATTGCTATTGGCAAAATGACAATCGTGACGTCATCCCAATTTCAACTGCCCCTATCTCTTCAAGTTTTCATTTTCTTGAAAAAAGAAAAAATACATTTCCTTTATTTTTTCATTTTCTTAATAACAGATGTAATGTATTTTAAAAAAAAATTTCATGCAACATCCCAATTTTTGAAAGTGATTAATTTAGTAGAAAATCAGTGTTTAAAAAGTATACTTTCTGACTACTTTATGAATACTTTTGGATTATGATTGCCATTTCAAAAAAAAAGAATTCTTCAGGAAATTTTATATTAAAAAGTTGTTTTTAATATAAAATTTCGGAAAAGAATACTGTGTGAATATTTTATGACTACTTTTTTAATATTTCATATTAACTTCAAGGCGGACATTCGTGAATTCTTTTTTTCAAATGTGTACTTATTGGGATCTTATAAAACTTTTTAATCAACTTTTAAAAATCTGTAAAAGGTTGAACCGATTTCTACTTTGTGTTCAAAGGATACAGTAGTTTATTCATAAAGATGTCTAATTCTGCAACTCAATTTCTTTAAATAATAATGATATTGTTATTATGACATGACTGGACGAATCTTATTAAATTTCTTTATTATCTTCCAAAAAACAGCGAAAGTTCTAAAAACCAATTTCTACCTTGTGCTTGAAGGATACAGACATTTGTTTATCAAAAAGTCTAGTTTTACAACTTGATTGGTTTCAAGGATGATGTTATTATTATTATGACACGACTGGATCAACTGGATCATATTTCTAAATAATCTCTCTAAAATTTGTTGGAGTTTGAACCGATTCCTACTTTGCATTCAGAGGTTATAGACATTTATTTATAAAAAAGTCTAATTTTGCAACTTAATTTGTTTAAATAATAATGTTATTGTTATTATGTCATTTCTATCTATTTTATCATGTTTCTTAATAATCTTTTAAAAATATGTAAAAGTTCAGACCTATTCCTCGTTTGCGTTCAAAGGATGCAATCATTTATGTATAAAAAAGTCTAATTTTTCAACTCAATTTGTTCAAATAATAATCTTATTGTTGTTACAATACGACCCTAGCATTCTCGTTATGTTTCTTAATACCCTCTCAAAAGTCTGTGAAAGTTTGAATTGATTCTTACTTTGCGTTCAAAAGATACAGTCATTTATTTATAAAAAAATCTCATTTTTTAACTTAATTTGTTTAAATATTTATGTTTTAATTATTATGACACGACCGAACCAATCTTACCATGTTTCTTAATAATCTCTTAAAAATCTGCAAATTTTAAGTTGATTTCTACTGTGCGTTCAAAGGATTAAGATCAGGCTGGATTCGCTGTCCTTGTCTAATTAAGTTTTTTGTTATTTATTGAAGTATTAATTGACGTATCTGCAAATTGAAGGTTGAGTGCAATAGATATTATTATTATAAATATTTATGCATGAGAAAAAAAAATTCTATTTGTTTAAATTAATCATTTACACGATATAAGTATATTAACTATTTATTGTTGATAGCTTCAGGAATACAAATAGAGTGAGTACTGCTCAATTCGGACGCTCGCAATGGTCTGACTGGGGCGACTGTCTCGCGCGCGACAACTTAGATAAAGACGCTTGGTGGCAGCACTGAGCTGCATTACTTCAGACAATTAGATATATTACAGTCCTTCCCTCCTTAATTTTGTTGCTTACAAATCTAAAATTTGACGCGGTTTTGGTGTTCTGCTTGAACGCCTAATTGTTTCGATTTCTTGTTTATTTTTCTCTCGCACTGTAATACATCTTTTTGTAAATCAATAATACTTTTTCTTATATTTCTATTGCGTACATTTGTGTTATTATCTAATGAAGAGCTACAAACATTTTGATCGATTGACAAGGTATTATCTTTTTGCGCAACATAGTGCGTACTAGGTGAATTATTAACATTTTCAGTGATAACTTTATTATCAATCGAGCTTACAGATTTATTATAACATGGTTTAATTTGATCCGTGTGCCGCTTCCAAGATAAATTATTCGACGTTCTTACTCCATACATTACAGGACTTAGTACTTTTGTAATTTCGGCTTTTTTCCAATTATCGTTTCTATAATTTTTTGCCGTAACTATCTCTGATTTTTTGAATGAAATATTTCTTCCACCATGAAAATACCTATTTTGATCACTTTGTTTTTTGGACATTCTATCCCCAACGTTTACTTTTAATAAATCCCACTGAGTGCGTAATTTATGATTAATCTGCAATTCTGCAGGAGAAACTCCTGTTGTACAATGAGGTGAATTTCTATAGTGGAACAAATATTTAGCTAACGCTTCTTTCCGTGACATACCACCTTTAAGCAATAATTTAAATTTACTTTTAAACGTTTTTACTGCATTTTCTGCAGCTCCATTAAACGCTGGATGGTAAGGCGCGGTAGTAACATGTTTAATACCATTATTTTTTGAAAAATTCTCAAACTTATCTAACACGATAAATTTGAGAATCTGACACAATAAGTTTGGCCCGTTGTCCGTGACTTACTTCAATGGTAATTTCCACGTAGCTATATAGTATCTAAAGACATCAATGGTCGTATCAGCAATGATATTATGCATTTTGCGTATATCGGCCCATTTCGAATGCGCATCAGTGTTTACTAACTAGGAGCGTGTCACACCTCCGGATCACGGATTTTGCTCAAACTTCGGGATAAGTTTTCAGATGATAAAATATGGAAAAAGCTAAAGTTATAGTCATAAATACTCAATATTTCCCTAGTTACAGGCAGTTAAAGAAAATCACTAAAAAGTTACTAGATTTTTAAACGCATATAGTTCTTTAGCGTCAATAGCTACAAGCTTGAAACTTTTTTTAAATTAAAGCTGAGCTCAAATCCTTTCGAATTAGTAGTTATAGCATGTAAAAATATTATTTTTTTCCCAAAGTTAAAGCGTGATAAACATTGGACCTAATTTCAGCTTTTATTATTAATTAATGTTTTTAAAAGAAAAATCAGGTCCAATGTTTATCACGCTCTAACTTTGGGAAAAAATAATATTTTTACATGCTATAACTACTAATTCGAAAGGATTTGAGCTCAGCTTTAATTTAAAAAAAGTTTCAAGCTTGTAGCTATTGACGCTAAAGAACTATATGCGTTTAAAAATCTAGTAACTTTTTTAGTGATTTTCTTTAATTGCCTGTAACTAGGGAAATATTGAGTATTTATGACTATAACTTTAGCTTTTTCCATATTTTATCATCTGAAAACTTATCCCGAAGTTTGAGCAAAATCCGTAATCCGGAGGTGTGACACTCTCCTAGTAAGTACATTTTTCCTAGTACGGGTCCGAGGAAATCGCGTGTAATCTTTCGTTAGGCGCGTCTGGCCAATCCCAAACATGCAGCGAGGCTTTAGATCCGTGTTGTAAACATAAATCGCATTCTTTAGTTATTTTTTCAATATCCGCGTCCATACGCGGCCACCAAATATACGACCTAGCCAGCGCTTTCATTCTAATGATACCCATATGGGCACAATGCAGTTCGTTAAGCAATGTGCTTCTAAAATAGTAGGGATAACGAGTCTATGTCCCTAGAGCACGCAGTCGTTTTCTACCGTTAACTCATTTTGTTTTTGTTTGAAACATTGTAAGTTATCGTCAACTTTCGGTGGCCAACAGAACTTAATATAATCGCGTACAACACTTAATATCGAATCTTTATTGGTTTCGGAACGTACTTCATCAAGTGTAATAATGTCAATGTTTTCTGTGATACAATTTAAATATGAACAATCAGTAGATTCCTGATCACAATCTTTATTATCGGCATTTACGGTCAGTCTCGATAAACAATCTGCTTGACAATTATTTTTACCCGGAATGTATTTAATGTTATAGTCATAACCTGACAAAAATATAGACCATCTTTGCACACGACTAGCCGCCATTTGTGGAAGTCCTTTTTATCACCAAATATATAAACTAAAGGATTGTGATCAGTTTTTAGTACAAACTTACGTCCGAATACGTATTGGTAAAATGTTTTTACACCATATACTATAGCTAAACCTTCACGGTCAATTTGTGCGTAATTTCTTTCTGCTTTAGATAATGTACGCGACGTATAACTGGCCTAACAGAACCGTCTGCTAAGATGTGCGAGAGCGCAGCGCCTAACCCTGTTGGTGACGCATCGCATGTGATTTTTACAGGCAACTGTGAATCGTATAACATTAATACATCATAAGATTTTAAGCTTTGTTTAGCCACAGTAAAAGCATTTTCACACTCGCGAGACCAATACCATTTATTTTCTTTTCTTAGCAAAGCATATAAGGGGTTCATTATTCATTATTTAGCAGGAATTTTTAATAAATTTAGCATAATAATTTATCATACCTAAAAATATTTGTAACTCTTTGATATTTGTAGGTTTCGCTATTTGTGAGATTGCCTTTACTTTATCTTCAGACGGGTAAATTCCATTTTGGTCTAGTTCATAACCTAAAAATTCAATTTTCGGTTTGTTGATTATACATTTTTCGATGCTCAGTGTTTAACCTACACTCCTTAAACAAGATAGAACTTCTCTTAATTTAGCATCATGATCATCTTGGTTACGCCCACCGATTCGAATATCATCAAAAAATACCTTCACTCCGTCTATACCGCCTAAGAGATTTTCCATCTCTCTCTGAAACCAGCCCGGTGCTGATGCTACCCCAGAAGCTAATCTTTTATACATAAATAATCCTTTGTGAGTAGTTATAGTTGTAAGCGGTTGCGATGCCGGATCGAGTTCGATTTGTTGGTACGCTTGAGATAAATCAAGTTTTGATTGTACCGCGACCTCCCAATGAAGTAAGCATATCTTGTACACGAGGGATCGGATGTCTATCGATTTTCATTGACGGGTTAAGCGTAACTTTAAAATCCCCACAGATTCTAATACGACTATTCTTTTTCAGCACGGGTACTATAGGAGTAGCCCATCCGCTGCTCTCGACCAGCGTTAAAATACCCTCGCGCACGATACTATCTAATTTCGCATCAACTCTACCCTTCATCGCGTACGGCACTGGTCTAGCCTTTTTAAAAATTGGACGAACATTGTCATCTAAATGAATAACCATTTTCTTTTTAGTATATGTACCTAATTTCGGCGTAAAAACATCGTTAAATTCAGTTAAGAGACTAACTTTATTTATTTCATTAAAATCTATGCTACTTTTTATATTAATATCATCAATGATATAATAGTCTCAACCAACTACGACCGATAACTGGCGCACTGTTCCCGGGAAAAACAATCAAGTCTAAATTCTCTACTTGATTTTTGAAAACAACTTTTACATCAATCATACCCAACGGTAACATTTTTTTCCCGGTAAAGCTACGGAAGCATCTTGTTGTCGGTTTTAATTTACATTTACTTTGAAAATTCTTTCTATATTCTACGTCCGAAATAGCCGAAATCGGTGACCCAGTGTCAATTTCAAACGTTTTTAATAATTCTTCAACTTTAAGAGCAGGCCGGATTCGCTGTCCTTGTCTAATTGGCATTTTTGTTATTTACTCAAGTTTTAATCGGTGTATCTTCAAATTAAAGGTCGAGCGCAATAGATATTATTATTATGAACATCTATGCACAAGAAAAAAAATATCTACTGGTTTGTTTTTGAGAAAAGTAAGTAACACCAAAGTAAAAGTTTATGTTTATAATATTTTCGCGTTACTTACTTTTCTCAAAAACAAACCGGTTGATATTTTTTTTCTTGTGCATAGATGTTCATAATAATAATATCTATTGCGCTTGACCTTTAATTTGAAGATACACCGATTAAAACTTGAGTAAATAACAAACAACTCAATTGTTACTCGGTTGGTATCAGGTTCTACTCCGGCCTACCGTTAAGATCTAACGTTAACTTTTTATCAATGTGACCAATATGCGAAAAACAGTTTTCGGAAACTGCATAAAAATCATCAGGTTTTTCTATACTATCATATTCGTGTACAAAATTGTACCCTTCGTGCCGCGTTTCTTTACTACTACTGGCTTTACTCGTGTTATTTACTTTGCAGCCTTTATTTACGCTACTAACATTTTTATTTTTAGAACAAACTTGCGCTAAATGGTCTTTGCATTTACAAACGTTACAAGTATAATCTTTATATTTACAGTTGCTTCGGATATGATTTGTGAAACCGGACGAAAAAGACGCTTTACCTGACTTCTGTTTCTTAGAAGTGGATGTCGCATTCTTGTTGTCGACTTTAGTCCCCTCAGAAGCTTTCTTTTCTTGAACCCAATTCATGGAAGCTGCTTCCATCGCCGAAGCAAGCTGCACTGCTTTGTCGTTTTTTTCCAATCAACGTTAATAACAAAGGAACCTTTTTTGCATCGACTGTATCGTTGGCAACAAAGAATTGATCCAGTCTTTCTTTCCAGAGAATCCACTCTTCATCTTCTGTGAATTGCTCTATGTTTCCAACTGTTCCTGTATTATTCATTTTAGCGATCCTTGCTTTTGCCTGTTTTACATCTTCAACTAATCCCAATTTTTCCGTTTCAAAATCTTTTTTATTTTGCACCAATTCTTGACGATGCGTAAGGAACTGTTTATGCGATTCCTGAAGCTCTAACTTTTCTTTTTCAAGTTTTTCACTTTCTTTTTGTAATTCCTTACGTGACTTTTCCAATGCTTTCTGTTCCGTCAGTGGCATGAATTTAATCTTGCATCAGTGACGACACTGTTTGAACAAAGACTAATACCATTTACCTCGTCGCCAATTGTTGTATCTTTACTGATTAATAATACTATAAGGTGGCTAGGATACACAATTAATCATTTACACGATATAAGTATATTAACTATTTATTGTTGATAGCTTCAGGAATGCAAATAGAGTGAGTACTGCTCAACTCGGACGCTCACAATGGTCTCACTGGGGCGACTGTCTCGCGCGCGACAACTGAGATAAAGACGCTTGGTGGCAGCACTGAGCTGCATTTCTTCAGACAATTAGATATATTACACTATTGCATTGTTATTGAAAAAAGTAAGGAACGCTGAAGTGAAAGGTTATGTTTATAATACTTTTGCCTTTCTTAATTTTCTCAAAAACAGTGTAATAAAATTTTTTTTTCTTGTTCATAAATATTTATTATAATAATATCTATTGCGCTCAATTTGCAGGTACATCGATTAATACTTGAGAAAATAACAAAAAACTCAATTAGATAAGGACAGCGAATCTGGCCTGCTTTTAAGTCATTTGTTTATAAAATAATTTTAATTCTGCAGCTTAATTTTGTTTATTTAATAATTGTATTGCTATCTAAATTATTTTGAAATATTACTACCTTTTTTAATGTTTATTCATTTATGTTTAAGTAAATTTTTTCACGTACATATGCTTTAAAACGCGATTTTATGAATTCGATATTGTGACGGTCACAGTTAGAAAGTCTGCTGCCAATTTTAGCTTCATAAGAGAAAGCTGCATCTTGTATCATAAGAAGCAAAATTTTCTGTGATCAGAAATAAATAATTTCATCGCTTTGTTCTTAAGAAAACCTTGAAAAATTTAAATCTTAGGGGTTCGGATGAATTGGGACCTTGCATGAAAAAATGCATTATATCCGTCAGGTAGAATACGGAAAAATAAAAGACCCGTATTTTTTCGGTTTTTAAAATATGATAAATTGCAAAAGTTATAGTCAGTATAATTAATACAATTTTGATATATATAGATATAGCGCCAATGTACATGACATCATGAGTTCACCTGTACTCGTGACGTTACGACAATTTTCAACTGCCTCTATCTTTTTGAGTTTTTATTTTTATATGATAAAAGAAAAAATACGTGTTCTTTATTTTCTCTTTTTCTAAATGACGGATATGATAGATTTAAAAAAAAAATCCATGCAAAATACTCTTCTACTTTTCAAGCTATTTATGCTTTTTCTCTCTTACACATACATGATCGCATTAGCATGTTTGCGTGCCGTCATCTTGCGTAATATTACTTTTATTTGCTTTGCAGTAGTTACTTTATTTCTTATATGAAGAAATAATATAAATATAAATTCTACTATTTTATACTATACAGTATAGCTACTTTGTATAATGTTTCTTTATTTTATTTTCTTTTATATTAATTGCTAAATTAATATTATTAATTAATATTAGAGATAATACTAAAAATACTATATAAATTATTAATTAATTATAAGCATACATTTTATTATGAATAAAGATAATATAGGGTAGAATCAGAAGTCACAGGATACTCCACCAGTACTCTAGAATACTTATAATCTTTTTAATTATTGCAAAAATTTAGAAAAAGAAATACATTAGTCCGTAGTAAATATTGTGATTATTATTAAATTCAATTTTGAAGTAAATTCATTTAGATTATATCCGTTTCATAACAAAATGGAAATTAAGAAAAAAAATACGAATGATCTTAATTCAAACTTTAAGGGGTTTCCTCATACCGACACAGAGATCTACCTTATCTACATTCGAATTATGCATTTTAATAAAAATTTAACTATATTTGACCAAAATTTATAGAAGAGGCACATTCTTAATATTCTAAAGAATTTATTGCAACGTTAAAAGACAGAATAAAAGTGAAAATGAAAACAAAAACTGCATAATACGATTATTCATAACTGCATTGAAAAGTTAATCGTATTAAGCAGTTTTTGCCTTTATTTTTACCCTTATATTGTCTTTTTACGTTGCAATAAATTCTTTGACATCTTAAGAATGTGCCTCTCCTACGAATTTCAGTCATGAATAGTTAAATTTTTATTAAAATTCATAATTTCAATGTAGATAAGGTAGAACTCTATGTCGGTATGAGGATTCCCCTTAAGGAGGTTAGTGTGCCCCGCTTAACATCATGTCTGCAGATAATGTTTCGCCTTGAGTTAACTAGGCGCATTGTCTGCCAGCATGGTAGTATACGTACAAATTTTGTTTATACCCGCCCTCTCATATTTTACTTGCGTGAACACTGTGGTAAAATGGAATCCATTTAATGACTAGATCTATTAAACTATAAAGCTAGGTTTTCTAAAATTTTGATATTATATTCTAATTATAATTATTGAAAATGTTATTGGTTTATTCTTAAGAAAATTATCGGCGTTATTGATACAAACGTTTGCTATTTTCTGTCTCATGGCGACCTTCCCATAAGACGCTGTGTTAAATCTTATAACTTTCGAAATTCATATCTTGGTTTCGGTGAAGCTAAACTATTTAAAATTTTGATATGTGTAAAATGGTGCTATTCTTACTATCTTAAGAGGCTGTCGGGACTATTTGCCGCATGGGGACTCTGCAGGTGAGAGAAGAATATAGAATATTTTTTATACACGGATTTACAATTTATTAAGACAATAATATACTTCTAATGTTGTCAATAACTCTTGCCATATATATGTAGAATAATTATAGATGCTAATCTTGTTTAAAAAGTCTAAAATATTTTTGTAAAGCGAAAAATGCTGCGCGTGATAGAGCCGATGTAAATATCAGTATTTTTCTTTAGTGCGACAGAGAAAGTAATACTAGAGAATAATGAGTACATATGCTCACACCAGCTCTATCTCGCGCTGCATTTTTCACTTCACAACATTATTTTAGACTTTTCAAACAAGATTAGCATAAATAATTATTCTACATATATATGACTAGAGTCATTGACAAAATTAGAAGTATATTATTGTTCCAGTAAATTGTAAATCGCTGTGTAAAAATTAATTTACATTTTTCTCTTACCTGACCGCAGTGCCCCATACGGTAAATAGTCCCGACCGCCTCTTAAAATTTCAAGATATTCTTAAGAAAACAGGATATCGCACTAATCCTCTTAATATAATAATGAATTAAGAAAATTATTAAAGAAATAATTTTTCGGTGTAAAAGCTATTTTGTACACTTAGCGGACAGGATATTTTTCCGAATGTGTACCTCAAATGGCAGTGCTGCATATTTTACCACAGACGTAAGAGAACTTTGAATCAAACATTGAGTTTCGCATCATGATTATTTCGTTTTTCCATATAGGTTATTTATGTAAAGCTCAAGTAAAAACAATCAAAATTTTATTACAAATATAATACAATTTGAACTATGAAAAAAGAAAGTAATAACGTTCTGTCCTTTTCTAATCAAAGAATTGAGTTTTTTACAGAAACTAATAACTTTAGCAAAAAATGAAGAGAAAGCCGCATCTCGTAATAAAAAAAAGCAATATTTTCTTTGATAAGAAAGAATTAATTTTATTGCTTCGTTTTCAAGTAAACCTTGAAAAACTTAGATCATAGAGGTTAGGGTGGACAATTTGGTTTTTCAAGGTTTTCTTGAAAACGAAGCAATAAAATTAATTTTTTCTTATCAAAGAAAATATTGCTTTTTTGATACAAGATGCGGCTTTCTCTTCATTTTTTGAGAAAGATATTAGTTTTTGTGAAAAAATCATTTCTTTGATTAGAAAAGGACAGAGATACGTGATCTCCTCTTAAGAACTAAGTAATGATGGTGCGAACTTTGTTGCATAATTTGTAAATGTCTTATCGCCATTTGAGGTTAACATTCGGGAAAATATTCTTTCCGCTAAGTGTGCATATATCATTTTTAAAACTTATCATTTCTAGAACATCTAAGTAATAAACTCAAGTGATTTACCTTTAATACAATAATAGCAGTAGTAAATATGCACATGACGTTAATAAATGTAAGGCATGCACTTATGATTCCATTGCAAAAGAATTCAAGTGGTAGATATTCTGCATATATATGTACATATGAACTGTTATGAATCATTAATGATTCTCCTTTTATGTGTGGTATTTTTACAGGCTTTTTTATTATCCATGTACAGCTCAGAGCCCAAAATAAACCCTGTATTCGAAATAATTAAAATTAAAGAAATACATTGTGCTAAGAGTAAAATTTTTATTTAGAAGATTCATATGGATTTTTGAGTTAAAAATTTATACAAAAAGTAATCTAGTCATATTGAGATTAAAACAATATTACACAGTTATATTGATTCTTTATAAAGATTAATTAAACTCTATAATTTATAAAAATCAATAAATAATGAGACATCTAGTAAAGAAAAATAAATATCTTTTATGCTTGTTGAACTTTAGAGGACGGGGAATTTGGAATTTTCAATTTCTCAGTATTTTCTATAAAAAACACATAATATGTGTCTCTGAAATTGGGAAATACTCAAATGTAAAGTGTCTATCCGTGGTCGAGCCACTATAGTGGTTTTCCCGTCCCCCAATTGTTGAGGGATTAAGAGGCGGTCGAAGCCATTTGCTGCTTGGTGGCTCTGTGGTTAGATGAGAGAAAAATATAATATATTTTTTATGCAAAGATTTACAATTTACCAGAACCGTAATATATTTCTAATGTTTTCAAAGGCACTAGTCATATATAAGTAGAGTAATTATTGATGCTAATCTTGTTTGAAAAGTCTAAGATATTGTTATAAAACAAAAAATGCAATGCAATTTACAGCTGGCGTAAGCATATGTATATATCCCCTATTAAAAAAAATACGTGTTATTTTCACGTGTTAGAAAACACGTAAAAAAAGCATGTGAAAATAACACTTGTTCCAAACCTCTGTTGACGTAAAATTTTGTGGAAAATTCTTGCCTATTGAAAAAAAACACGTGTTTTTTGTACGTGTAAATAACACATTTAAAAGACACGTATTTTTTACACGTAAAATTTTCGGGTTTTTTTTATGTATTTTGTCATTTTTTCACGTGTTTTGTACACATGTTTTTTGTATATTTTTTCATATTAAAAGCTACGCACTTTTCAAGAATGTACTTTTTATTATTATAATAAAAATGTCTTATGAGGAGTATTTATAATACTTTATTTCGACTCTATTGAAAAATAATACGTTTTCTCTACACGTATTTTCAATAACTCTTCAAAGATCAAAGAGCTTCTACGACCCAGAGTGTCTGGCATATCTAATGTATCTTCAAAATTTTTATAAGGGATGTCGAAACTTAGAAAAACGCCACCTAGTGATTTAAAATCGCTATTGATGATCGATTATGTCGGTCTAACTCTAAGTCACTAGGTGACGTTTTTCTAAGTTTTGTCATCCCTTATATAAATTTCGAAGACACATTAAATATATAAAGCCAGACACTCTGGGTCATAAAAGCTCTTCGATCTTCAAGGAGTTATTAAATATTCGTGTAGAAAAAACGTATTATTTTTTAATAAAGTCGAAATAAAGTATTATATATACTCCTTATAAGATATATATATGTCTTATAAGTCCTTATAAGACATTTTTATTGTAACAAAAATAAAAAGTACATTAATGAAAAATGCGTAGCTTTTAATATGGCTGATTCCATTCAGATTCATGCAGGCCATCACTGATCGAATTTTTTTTTTCTTCTAAGTAATAAAAATACCTTCTATTATGTATATGAAGATGAAATTTACTTCGTAGAACGCTCAAAAAATTTTTTTTTCTTACTACAGCAATTTTAGTGATGGATGTACTTTTAAATGACTATAGCTATTTTCAACCTTTTTGTGCGTTCTTTTAACGAAAATGTGTGGAATTCTGTCGAGTTTTAAATGCAATCTCGATTTTTGTAATAAATTCGATCTCACTGAGTTATTTACAAAAAAATGAAAAAAAGCGATTTTTTTCAAACACGATTTTCTCAAAAACTATATTTTTTATTTTTTTAAAATTTTTATATGATTTTATACATAAAAAATACTAACTTCTAGGGTAGGTGAGAATATGCGATTTTGCCTTATTTTTTTTTAACAGATTTTTAAACGTTTTTTTTATATTTTCGATTTTAAAACATTGATACCATGACGCATCGTACTATTTTTCCAACTTTACGTGTTCTTACAACTATTTTTATGCTTTTATATATTAATATATCAAAAATATTAACAATAATGTTTAAAATAAACCCCGGATCGAATCTTTTGATCAATTAGAACCAAAGTTATGACGATTTAAAGTTTAAAAAAAAAATGCTGAAACTTCAAATAAATATATTTACTTTGAATTTTGAATTTGGAATTTTTAATTTGAATTTTGAATTTTGAAAAGATGAATGTTTTAAATACTAAAATATATTATTTGGTCATTTTCAATGAACAAATAATATGCGATACAATTAAGAAATGAACACTAATAAATTGAGAACTAATGTGAATAAAAAAATCCGAATTTGAATAGAACCTTTCAATTTACTTCTTGCCACTGATGTCTCAAAGTTTTGGCAGTGTAGATTTGGTTTCGTTCACTTTTCCAACAGTAAATCTTTTGAATACCTTTAATTTCTTTTGCATTTCCTAACCATTCCATTTTTTTTTATCTGTCGAATAACTTCTAACTCATCCTTGCGGATAACAAGAATGTTAATCGACAGAGTATATTTTGACACGTGAGAGGCGAAATTTTCAGCGTTTCTAATAAAATATGCACTCTTCTTGGACAGATTATGCGTGGTAGCATAATGTTCTGCTAAACCACCAATACCGTCACAAGCGCCTTTACCGTGACCTGTTGCAGAAAACAGCCATTTTCTCTTTACTTTTGAGTTTCGAAGCTCATAGAATTGATATCTATTTTTAAAATGACTTGCAGCTCCATCGGAAATGGTTATGATTTCATCAAGATCTTGCGCAATATGTTTTTGTTTTAAGTTGTCGATAGTTAAATTTATAGCCATTAGGGCATGAGACGAATCATGTTTAATATCGTCAGAGATGGTGACATAACTGACAGTTTTATCATTTCCAAAATAGCACACTGACGTAAATATTGATATTTGGTTTTTACTTTAATGATAGCTTAGAATTTCATTTTGGAGTAGAACTGTCCAATTTTCTGCAAAATCGACATGACTAACTAATTGGAAGTCATTATTCTTCGCTAAAAGTTTAACCTCTTTAATTGCTATACGTTGAATTTCTTCGACCAATTTATGAGCACTTACAGTGAGAACGCGCTCTCTTAACTCTATTAAGAAATTTTCAATTGTGCTAGTTTTATTCAGTAAATTTGATTTTTCCCAAACACCATAAATTATTTCTTCATATAAATCTTCATCTGTCAAATAAATTACTTGTAAATCAATAGAATCTCCAATAGGACATTCTTTACTTTCTCTTAGTACACATTTCATATCATCTTTTGAACAAAAAAGTGAAGAACATATTTTCAATTCCAAATCTGCAATGTCTTGTTTATTCTCTTTTTTATAATTATTCAAAGCATCGAACATGAGTTTAAGATTCTCGCAGTGAACGCAAAGACGCGAATCGGTGGGTGGATGTGATATAACCCACTTTGGTCTTAAAGCGTAGAATGTTGATTTACCAATTTCTGTTTTCATTTCAGGCTTTTCGTCTTTAAATAATTGATATATTTCTTTTATACTTCGCGTAAGAAAGCGTTTAACTTTTTTAGTTTTTATACCATTTTCTTTAATAGATACTGTGTCACTTTTATTCGCACTTTGACGAGAATAATTAAAATCATCGTTCAGATAATAATCCTTTACTTTCATTAAAATTTCACTATCCAAAGAAAGGATACAATAGTTCTCAGACTGCTTGTAAATTTTTTTATTATTCACCAATGATCGTGCTTGATCAATCATATAAATAGTTACATTTGGTAAAACTGATAATAAATCATCTTTGGAAATATCACTTAGTATAATACTCAACAATCGCACTTTCTCAAGAAAATTTGAACAATTATCTAATGCAATTTTAATATTCTGAATCCATTTATCATTTGTTTTACATTAATTATTTTCATCCAATGCGGGCTAATCCGTTATATCGTAGACTTTCATCATTTTACTTGCTATTTGTGAATCAAATGCATCGTTCATTTATTTTCTTTTTCGGAGAGCATAAGATTTTCGCATCTTGATATTGATACTTTGAAGCATTTTAATTGGTGAAATGTTTAATTTCAAATTACTTGAAGTCTCGTTGAGCTGTTCTACCACAGCCTCACTATGAATAAAATCTTCCGAAGATTGTTGACTGCTTGAAGTCGATGAAATAGGCGCATTTTTCACTCCATCTAAGAATATTTTGTAACACGAAGGGCATACTTTATCTTCTCTAGAGAAAGAAGTATTTGCATGCAAGCGCTTCAAAGACTCCGTTAGATCACCTAATTCTTCAAGTGGACTTTTGGAGCAATCATAAACAACTTTTTTGTGCTTTTCTTTTAAACCCTTGCACTTTATTTTAACAATCAGTAATGCCATTATTGATATTCTGTTCAATGACAGATCGAAAAAAATAATTTTTCTTAAACATCTTTATTTTTTATCTTCCTCTTCTTATATTTTTAAACGCGTCAAGTCGTTAATGAGAATGCAAAGAACGAATCATCGCCACCTAGTGGTGACATGCGTCAACTCCCTACAAAATAAATTCAAATTCTAGGCGCGAAATTCGAACTAATAAAAAAATTATATTCTCCAACAAAAAAAATTTTTATTATAATAATGTACCATAAAAAGAGGATAAATTGTTATGTATTCTTTCATCAAAATAACTTTGTTTTTTAAATTAAAAAATTTATATCTTCAGATTTTAATCTTTAACGAAAATTGCGTTTCCTCAATGTAAATATATTTATTTAAAGTTTCAGCATTTTTTTTTTAAACTTTAAATCGTCATAACTTTGGTTCTAATTGATCAAAAGATTCGATCCGGGGTTTATTTTAAACATTATTGTTAATATTTTTGATATATTAATATATAAAAGCATAAAAATAGTTGTAAGAACACGTAAAGTTGGAAAAATAGTACGATGCGTCATGGTATCAATGTTTTAAAATCGAAAATATAAAAAAAACGTTTAAAAATCTGTTAAAAAAAATAAGGCTAAATCGCATATTCTTACCTACCCTAGAAGTTAGTATTTTTTATGTATAAAATCATATAAAAATTAAAAAAAAAAAAAATAGTTTTTGAGAAAATCGTGTTTGAAATAAATCGCTTTTTTTCATTTTTTTGTAAATAACTCAGTGAGATCGAATTTATTACAAAAATCGAGATTGCATTTAAAACTCGACAGAATTCCGCACATTTTCGTTAAAAGAACGCACAAAAAGGTTAAAAATTGACGAAGCTATAGTCATTTAAAAATAGAGGTTCATTTTCAATTTTCGAATTTTCGTTTTTACATCCATCACTAAAATTGCTGTAGTAAGAAAAAAAAAATTTTTTGAGCGAATTACGAGGTAAATTTTATCTTTATATACAGAATAGAAGGTATTTTTATTAATTAGAAGAAAAAAAAAATTCGATCAGTGATGGCCTGCATGAATCTGAATGGAATCAGCCATATGAAAAAATATACAAAAAACATGTGTACAAAACACGTGAAAAAATGACAAAATACATTAAAAAAACCGAAAATTTTACATCCAAAAAACACGTGTAAAAAATACGTGTATTTTAAATGTGTTATTTACACGTACCAAAAACACGTGTTTTTTCAAAAGGCAAAAATTTTTCATAAAATTTTACGTCAACAAAAATATGTGAAAAAATACGTGATTAAAATACGTGGTAAAAACACATGAAAAAAATACGAAAAAATGACTTGAAAAAACATGCAAATTTAACATGTTTGGAACAAGTGTTATTTTTACGTGCTTTTTTTACGTGTTTTCTAGCACGTGAAAATAACACGTATCTTTTTCAATAGGGTCGTTCTATAATATTATTTCCTCTGTCGCACTAAGGGGAAATATCTATATATTTACATCGGCTCTACCACGCGCAGCATTTTCGATTTTTGACAATATTTTAGACTTTTCAAAGAAGATTAACATGAATAATTATATTAAATATATATGTCTAGCAGTGGCGGATCTAGAGACCTCACTTAGGTAGAGGGGGGGGAGGGATGTCTGGAAAAGGTGAACTGATTTCTAAAAAAAAGAAGGATCTTATTATGGGCTAAAAAAGCCAATTAATCCTTAGTAGTCACTCTTTCACGGAATACCATTATAGTCTATTAGATAAATAATTTGTTGTAATTTATTATTACACGCTTTTATTAAGCTTGCTTTCACGTCTGTCTGTCTGTCTGTCTGTAATCAAATCTTGCACGCTCAATTTGAGACACTTTTTGTCGATGGAAATTTCTGAAATTTTACACAGACCTTGGTCTCTGATGACAATGCAATAATCCGTCGTCAGGTCGGCGATGACGGATGTGCAGAGTCATCCCCGAGGAAGTTTAAGTGGGTAGGCATCTTTAGGTCAAGGCGAGTTGATAGAATGTTGTTGAGTTGATAGTTATAGAAAATGCATAGGGATTGATAGATAGATAGATAGATAACCAAATTCATTATATTTACATTATGTTATACAGTTAATTACAGTAATACATTATAATCAATAAAAATAATATAAAGCTTAATAATAATAATAAACAGTAAAGAAAAACAATGATAAGCAAATATACCAATAAAATAAACTTTACTGCAATAAAATTAATACAATAAAAAACAGTTTTAAAAAATTAGCAAGAAGCAGAGGTCCACCCTCCAAGGCGAGGTAGTGTGCAAATGAGAATGTCTTGAATGTCATGAGCGAGGATGAGTTGCATAAGGTCGCAGGAAGATCATTCCATAGCTACGAGGAAATGACCAGGAACGATTGTAGGCGATACTCAGTGAATAAAAAAGGAATGGTCAAAGGTCTCGCATTACCCTCAAGGACCTTACCGGCCGACTCCACTGATACATAGAATACAAATAGGATGGAGTACAAGATAAGAACATCTTATACTGAAATGTAGCAGTAAAATAGTTTCTCCTACCCGCAGTGGATAACCAGCCTAATGAGAACCTATAAGCAGAGATGTGCTTGTTACATCACGACGTGTCTTTTAATTTCTTTCATTTATCATTTCTTTCATTTATAATTTTAAAGTATCTTTTCATGTCATGAACTAATTAAAACAGTTATTGAACAATAAAGGAATTTGCCAAGCTAAACAGAAAAAGTGAAACAGTAAAGAAACTCAGAGTTTAATATTGGTCAATAAAACTCTTTAATTAGCAGAATTATAAAATTAAGTAGTTCAAATCGACAACGAGTATTTCGAAATTACTGAGCGAATTCTAAAATCTTTAAGAAACATATTATTGAAATTTTAGAAAATTTATAAATAAAAATTGATGTGAAAGATAATAAATCTCATAAACAAATATGAGTACAAAAGCCAAATGAAACAAATGATATTTGGACATTACCCCGGGTTTCTTATTGGTAACAAGTTTACACTGCCCGTCAAGTTCCATATTTCAAAAGCAATTGCTAATACTACATATTCATATATCGATTATAAAAAATCTATTGTATTGAAAGTGTTAAAGGATATCAATAAACCTCAAGGATCTATATATTTACATATCATGTCTATTCATTTGTCTGCCTATACCCAGCACCAATCTACTTAAAAAGTACTACAAGGTAAGAATATATAATTATTGATAAACTCTTCATTTCAAGTATTGAATTCATCCTTTAATAATATTCAATTGTGAGAACGATTTCGTTCAATTAAATATTGGTGGAGTTTCTCGACCACTAGATTCATACATCTTTATTTTAATGACAACATTTTTATAAATAAGTCAAATATTTTAAAAGAACATAATTCATATATAAAACTAACGTTATTAAATAACATATCCACTTTTATTTAGTCCTGGTGCAAGCCAGGACTTAACATTTTGGTTCCGGTACAAGTTTTTTGATTGAAGAATCGTATTGGATATATTAAAGGATAATCAGAGAAAATTTAGAATTATTTACCTATTTATATATAAAGTGCATAAAAATATATTCAAAGGGCTTATTATAAATACATTGTTCAAAAGTGTGTTAATAAAAGGGCTTATTATAATACATTGTTCAAAATGTGTTTTGCCAAGTGCGTCAAATAAAATATTATATATTGAAGGCACAAATCAAATAAATATACATGAAATTAAACGCGAAGTGCATTATTAAAAGCGAATAGCGTCATTGAAAATAAAAATATTATACGTGAAGTTTATTATCAAATACAAATAGCGTCATTGAAAATAAAAATATTAAACGCGAAGTGTATTATCAAATACGAATAGCGTCATTGAAAATAAAATATTAAACGCGAAGTGTATTTATTAAATACGAATAGTGTTATTAAAAATAAAATATTAAATACGAAGTGTATCATTAAATACGAATAGTGTTCTTAAAAAATAAAAATATCATACAAATAAAATTAAAATATTATACGCAAAGTGCGTAATTGAAATAATTTTTATATATGCGAAATTGTGCGATTAAAAATCATATATAAAATAAATAATACAATTTACATGAAAAAATTGTCAATAAAAATAAATGTAAAATCATTAAATCAATAAATAAATCTATACATTAATTATTTTAGCAAGAATAATTATAGATAAGAAATCAAGTAAAAATTACAAATTCTTTTATAAACTAATTTCAAATAATATCATTTATTTAGTGCATTAAGAAATTACAACGTATATCAATAATTTTTACATAATAAAACGTGAAATGAGTTTCAAGTTCACGGTCAATAAAAGAAATAAACAGAAAAGTTGACTAAACAGTAAAAACTCAATATCATTTAAAATATTGAGTTATATTAAATAATACTAAAAACATACAAATTTTTATGAAAAGAATATAAAGTAAATTTAAAGATACCAAAATAAAGTAAACAGACTGCATAGATAGTTGTCATCAAAACATTGCAAGTGTATTGAACTTCAAAAATACAAGCTCAGCAAAATTTCTTTTTTACTGTACGCTCTCGTGTAGGTATAACAGCAGTGAGTTAATATCAAGTTTCAAAACATAGATCGGAAAATATCTTTACTTTTCTGTAAGAATAGTAGGTCAGTGTCAAAGGATTGTTAATAACGTATGTAATATTCTTTGTTTACAAACGGCATTTAAAAAAAAAAAAAAAAGAGAGAAACACAGTCAGCAGTATTTATAATTTTTAAACTTACAATTTCATGTACGAAATTTAATATTTTAAATAAATACAATTCTTCATTTTAAAGTAAATAATAAAGATTTCAAATGAGTAAAATAAATTTTAATCAGATAACAAATTATATAAAAGAAGGAAAAACACAGTGGATAATATCATACACTAAAATACAATTATTTGAAATTTGTCGAAAAGAGTACCCCCCGTTAAGATAGGTAAAATGCCCCCCTCATAGATTTCAAAACTAATATTTTTTCTTGTTTTTATAGTAATTAAAATTAGGTTTGGCTATATTTATAGTTTCCTAACCCATACCCTAACCTCAACATAACCTAAAAATCACTTTTTTTATAAAATTTTTTTCTTATCTGGAAAGATGAATGATATTAATCTCGCGAAAATCATATGACTAGGTCTTAGCACTCTCTTTTACTGTGATTTTTTGTGAGTCCTAGAAAGTAGTTTTTCTAACCTAAAAATAACATTTAAATCATAAAATCTCCGTAACTTTGCTCAGGAAGGGGCTACAAGTAATTTTCTGGGCTTGACATTTGTATTTTTAAAAACCAAATGAAGTTTTTGATGACCAAAAATTCGATTCTGGCATGGCGGCATGGCGAAAAACTCGAAAACCCATTTTTTCATAGGTTTTTTGTCGGTTATTGGTCTCTAGCAACTCACAAATCATTTTTAGAGAAAAAAAATAGCTTCATTATATTCTACGTGAAAAAATACATTGAAAATATGCATGAGAACTTCAGGAATACTTGGATGCTGTTACAAAATAATTGAAAAAATAAAATAATTCTGAAATTGTTACATAGCTACTTTGCATCGCTGCTGCATTTTATGTTTTTATGACCTTGGTCATCTCTTTAGAGTCTCAAAGCTACTATTCAATGTATCCATAGGGAAATTATGTCCTCTACACGCGAAAAACAGGGACAAATACTAGACAGATAACTATAACTCCTATATATATATATATCTACATAAAAATCATATAAACATGTTACTATTTACTTTAACAAATTAAAATATACATAGTGACATTAATTCTTTGTGTTCAAGTTCTATAGTTTGTAATTCATTTTAATTACAGTTTAATTAGATTTTAGAGGTACATTTTTATTAGAAAATAGATCTTAAATATAAAATTAACTACAGTAAGCCCTCATTATTCGTTGGTATTTTTATCGTTATTTTTATCGTAATAGCCATTATTATTATGACCACTAAATAATAATTTTACTTTATATACACTTTTATTATGATTCGAAAAATGAATATTACAATTATTAAAGCCGATTGTAAGTTTCACAAACCTTTCACTACATATTCTCCACATCGTGACTTTGATTGCTTACAATAATTTATATTTTCAATTTTGGAGAACTTGACGGAAATATTAAATTGAAATATAATGTTTTATTAGATACTTGTCTATACATACATAATTAATAAAAAATTCATCACAAATATAACTTATTATTGAAGGTAGAAAATGTGAAATCCATAAAATTGATGAATGATGGAATTAAAAAGACATTCTAGAAAATGAAATTATTCAAAATAAGATAATTTAAAAAAACTATTTAGGATATAAAATATAATGTACTTTTTAAAAGATATTAAAGATGAAAATATACCAATTTATATATTTAAATTAGGCGACACACTACAATTTATTCAAATAAAAAACCCGTTTACTAACAAATTCTGCAAATTATTAATGGATACTGGTGCACAGCTTAATATTATAAAAGAAAGTCTAGTACCATTAAATTCTGTTAATGATAGTGTTAAAATATATTTGTCGGGAATTACCAACACCCCTATTAAAACATGTGGTTTAATAAATTTTCTGATTAATGATTTATATACAGACTTTCATGTAGTGTCAGAAAACTTTTCAATACCTTACGATGGAATTTTAGGTATAAATGTATTGAAAAAAAATAAATTAGGATTAGATAAAGGCTATTTAGAAATAAATAGAGAAACATTCTTAATTCAAACAGATTGCAAATATAACGAGAATATAATTTCAAATGTATATATACAAAATACGGAAAATACAGATTTAATAACTAAAAATACATTTCAAATATTAAATTATATTTCAAAAATACAGGACAATGAAAATTATTCGATCTCAGATTTTCTTAAAAATAAAAATAAAAATATAGAATACTTTTTAAAAAATATTAATAACACACTAGACAAAGATCATTCTAAATTATCAAATGATGAGGATTTTGAATACCAACAGTTTCTTGTAAAACTTCAAGAAAATACAAATTTTAATGTTGAAGAAAAAGATCAAGAATTTCTTACGTATTTTATAAATAAAAATGCTGAAATAAATATTATAACAGATATGCAAGAAGAAAAATCTAGTAAATTTGGGGAAAACTTAGTGTATGAAAATATAAATAATATTCAAAGAGAAAATTCCGATAGAAATGAAAAATTATTAAATAAAATAATTTTAAATCATTTAAACGAAGAAAATAAACAGTATATACAAAATTTAATCTCGGAAAATGAAGATATATTTTGGTTGGAAGGAGAAAAAATTGAAAGGTGTAATTTAGAACACCATGAAATAAATTTAACAGATAATAAACCAGTATATGACAAACAATTTCCATTGTCATATAAGTCAAAAGAAATCGCTATAGCAGAAACACAAAAATTAATTGAAAAGAATTTAGTGAGACCATCTAAAAGTGCTTATAATGCACCAGCATTTGTAGTAAAGAAAAAACCAGGTAATGATGGAAAAGAAAGATGGCGATTAGTTATAGATTATAGAAAATTAAATGAAAAAACAATACCTGACCCATATTTAATACCATCTATAAGAGAAATTTTTGATGACTTAGGCGGAAATAAGTATTTCACGACTGTAGATATGGTATCAGCTTTCCATTGGGTACCTATGAAAGAATCAGATATTTATAAAACAGCTTTTAGTATTCATCCATTAGGAAGATTTGAATTCACAGTTTTACCTTTCGGTTTAACGAATTCTCCTCGGACATTTATGAGAGTAGCCAACACTGCTCTGGGTGAACTTATTAATAAAAAAATATGTCACGTATATATTGATGATATAATTATAGCCGCCAAAACACAAGAAGAACATAATGTAAGATTTGATTTAGTAGCTTCAAAACTTAGAGAAGCTGGATTAAAATTAGAACCAAAAAAATGTGAATTTATGAAAGAAGAAGTAACATTTTTAGGGCATATTATATGCGAAAATGGGATAAAAGCAAACCCAAGAAAGTCGAGGTAGTAAAATTATTTCCAATCCCAAAAACAGTAAAAAATATTAAAGAATTTCTAGGTCTAGCAGGATACTACAGAAGATTTATGAATGATTTCGCTAAAATAACAAAACCAATAACGTGTCTATTACAAAATAATGTAAAATTTTCATGGGGATTGGAACAGCAGCAAGCATTCGACAAACTCAAGGAAACATTATGCTCTGCTCCTTTATTACAATTTCCCCAGTTAGATAAACCTTTTATAATTACAACTGATGCATCAGGATATGCATTAGGAGCCATTCTATCTCAAGGAGAAATTGGAGAAGATAAACCTATAGCATATGCCTCAAGAGTTTTAAAAGGACCAGAACTTAAATATCATACGTATGAGAAAGAAGCTTTAGGAATATTATTTGGTATAGAGTCATTTAGAAATTATATTTTCGGGAATAAATTTATTATAGTAACAGATCATAAACCATTACTATCTTTTAGATTTATAGATAAAAATAACAGAGTTCAAAGGTGGCGACTCAAACTATCAGAATACGATTTTGATGTAATATATAAGAAGGGAAAAATGAATGTGAATAGTGATGCGTTATCTAAAAATCCTATAGATACGGTAGCAATCAATGTGATAACTAGAGCTCAAAAAGCAAAGGAAAATGAAGTAAATATTAAATTAACAAATATACCCTTAAATAAAACAAAAATACAAAAATTAAATGAAGAACGTACACGTATTAAAAATAAACGCGGTAGACCAAAAAAAGTAATCAAAGCAATAGCCAACGAGAAAATTAAAAGTGTCGAAAACGAAGTCGAAAAACAAGAAGATATTTACTTAAATAAATCTAATATTATCATATATTCTAAAGATTGTATACAAAATAGGAAAGATAATATTCTACATTTAATTACCAACGAAAAAATATCATTAGATAAAATTCAAGATAAGTATTTCAAACACAAAAACATTAACATAAGTAATGATTTTAAAAATAATGAAATTAAAATTATAAATTATAAAAAGAGGACAATTTTTATAATAAGTTTAAATATAAAAGAATCATCAATATTAATAAAACAAAATTTAATAAATAATTTTGGTACATTTAAAGATATTTTAATTGAAAATAATTGTATTATATTTAGTATATCAAAGAATATTAAAATATTAAATATAGAATGGAAAGAAATCGAAGAAATATTATATAATACTTTTAAAAATACGGGTATAAAAGTAATAATCTGCATGAATAATACAGAATATGGGAAAAATGAAAAAAGAAATGAAATTTTCGAATTATATCATTCATCGAGTTTAGGAGTTCATTCAGGTATTAATAGAACGTATAATCGAATCAAAAATAAATATTTCTGGGAAAATCTAAAAAGTGATATACAAAATCGCATAAAAAACTGCGAAATATGTCAAAGAAATAAATTAAAAAGAAATAAAACAAAACAACCCATGATGATAATAGATACCCCAGAAAAAAAGTTCGATAAAATTTCATTAGATATAGTAGGACCTCTTAATATTTCTAAAAATAATAATAAATACATATTAACTATACAAGATCATTTATTAAAATTTTTAATAGCTGTCGCGCTCAAAGATCAAACAGCAGAGTCTATAGCTGATGCATTTATAAAAAAATTCATTTGCATTTTCAGTTCACCAAAACTAGTACTTACAGATAAGGGTGCAAATTATACAGGCAAATTAATAAAAGCTATTTCAAAAAAATTTAAATTTAAAAAAATCGAAACTACTGCCTTTACTCCACAATCTAATGGTTCATTAGAAAGGGCTCATCATCCCTCATGTGAATATTTAAAAAATTTTGCTGATAAAAAATTAGAATGGGATGGTTGGCTTGAACTTGCACAATTTAATTATAATACTAGTGTTTATTCAAGTCATAAATTTACACCACATGAACTAGTTTTCGCCTACCCAGCTAGATTACCATTTAGCAAACCTTTAAAATCTTCAGAAAAATTACAAACTTTTAATGATTATATACAAAAATTATTAACAAATATGAAAGATATTGCGAAAATAGCCCGTGAAAATTTAATATTATCAAATGAAAAATCTAAATTTTACTATGACCGATTTATAAATCCCATAAATTTTAATATTGGTGATGAAGTATGGTTTATAAAAGAACCAAAACCAAGAAAATTAGAAAAAGATCAAAATTTGGGACCCTTTGAAATATTAAAAATTCAGGAAAATAGCAATATTACTATAAATTTTAAGGGTAGTCCAAAAGTAGTTCATGCTAATAAATTAATACTGCATAAACGAAAAGTCTAATAATATTTTCTGTTTCAGAATTCCTCATTTTTATAAAAAAAATGCTGTCTATTATCTTTATTTTATTATTAACTATTAAAACAAATGCGGCAATCACTGGTCTTAACTGCGAATCTACAGATCCTACAATCACTACTTATTCATTATTGGACACGGGAGAATGTGACTTTCAACAGAAAAATATTACTATAACTAATTCTACAATAGAACTACTACAAGTTGTAGAATTTAAAAAAATTAAAGTTATACAATGCAAAGTAGAAATTCAAAGAACGGTTTTCCATTGCGGAATGTTCAGTTATTTAGGCTCAACTACTCACGCTTTACAAGAATACTTATATGAAATTAGCCATGAAAAATGTAAATTCATTCACGATACAGGAATATTTAAATATGATAATATACATACTATAGCCGACCTGAAATTAAATTCAACAAAAGCAGTTGGAATAGACCTTGCAGGCTCAGTAAAGGGTAAAACTTGCACAGCAGCTTCATATACAGACAATTTTGAATCATGGGACAACGTTTTAGTACAGGGTCTTATAAGAATAACTTTATTAAAAGAATACGCTCAAGTAAGTCTAAAAAATGATAAATTAAGATTAAATTCAGAGACTGTATATAAATTTTCGGATCAACAATGCATTGATTCGCAAGCAGGGTATACTTTTTGGGAAAATTTCCCTACAGAAGAAGAGTTTAAAACACAATATGAAACTTTATATAGAGGCCCTGCAACAATACTAAATTCAGCCAATCAAAACTCTATTCATACTGTAAATTCTATAGAAACAACATTTACATTATCAGCGTTAAACAATATTCATATTTGTAATAGAATATTAACAAAAACCGAACGTCCTAGATTATTTATTTTAGATCTTTCATATAATAAAATACTATTTGATAATAATGAAATGAGGAAAGAAGTAACGAACTTAGATACATTTACCTATGTAAATTCTAAATTTGTGTATATACAAAAACATTTTAGGGCTAATCTTAAAGATTTATTTTTTAATATTTTAAAAGAAAAATGCGAAATTGAAAAAAAAGTTATACATAAATCTCTCTTCCTTGCATCCATAGCTCCCGATGAATTTGCTTATAATATCATGCAAAAACCAGGGTACATAGTGAAACTTGCTGGGAAAGTGGTACATGTAATATAGTGTACACCAGTAGAGGTACAATTACTACACACAGATAAGTGTTATGTATAACTACCAGTAACAACGAAAAATCAAACATGGTTTTTAACACCAAAAACACACATTTTATTAAAATCTGGATTGGAAATAAATTGTAATTCGATTATACCACAATATTATAAGGTTGAAGAAGATTGGATAAACCTTCTGCCAAAAACCAAGGTCGAAAAAGAATATTGTAAAAACTTTGAAACCAAATACACAAACATTTTGGCCGCCAAAGAAAATAACAGCATTGGCAACAAGTGGTATTTATTCACAAGAAGATTTACAGGAATTACAACAACATATAATTTTCCCTTATGAAAAAGCGGCTTTATTAAACGCTATAGCAAGAGGAATTCAAGGTGAAGAAAATGCTAGTGGAGACTTGTTAGATAATTTACTAACTGGAAATACTTTATGACACATAGCAGAAAACACTTGGAACAAATTCATAAATAAACTTACGACATTTGAGTCAATAAGTTCAGCTATAATAATAATACTAATCATTATTCATATACTTAAATTAATTTTTGATACTATTATAACAGGATATACTCTTCACACGATATATGGCTGGTCCATACAGTTATTAAGAGCCATTTTTAGCTCCATTACACATTTAATGATTACATTAAACAACAATCAAATAGTAAAAACACCTAAATGTGAAGAAGTAGAACTGAAGGAAGTAAAAATTTAGAGACCAGACATATCGAAACCCATGGTATTGCAATCTCCTCCAACACGTCCAACACCACCACCATTACCAGATAAATCACCATATATAACATTACCTTCCAAAAGCAAATCCACTCCTCCTGAATCAATACATCAAAAGTCCAGAGAGATTAAAATATTTAATATTAATTGTAATTAAGCAAATACTAAATTTTAAATAAAAAAAAAAAAATAGCACCTAAGATTAGCCCATAAATGTCATTAAATATAGTTATAGATGTATATGAAATGAGCAATAATTATAATAAAAATAGAAAAAAAACACAAAACAGTTGCTCATATTAGCAATTAACATGATTTTTTTTTCTTTTAATACATTTAGATTTTATCAAACGATTACGTATATACAAATTGTGAAACAATTTTCTTTCCTTACAATTCTGATTAGTCAGTTTTGGTATATGGGAGAAAGTAAATATCATTAATATAAAAAAATATTCAAAGTATAATTTTTCTTTTGACATAAAAAAAATGGGGCAAAAGAATTGTTATAATTAAAATTGTAGTTATTCAAATAACTTTAGTAATGTTGCTTTACTTATGTAAATTTGGTTGTTTGCATTTCACAAGCGTTTTTTTTTGCTGAATCAGGTTTGATTCATTTTTTTTGGCATATAGGAAGTTGAATGACACTAATCATATGGCGTCATTCATCTACATTTAGTTTTAAATTAGTCTTTTTTAAAAATATTTATACAATTTTAAACTCAAATAATTATAAAAATATATATATATATATTTTTATAATTATTTGAGTAAATATGAATATATATATATATATATATATATATATATATATATATATATATACATATTTTATTTCATAAGATTTTAGTTTTATATATGAAAAATAACTTAAAAAAAAAATGATTATCATTAAACATAATTAAGTTACTTAATTAAGTTAAAATTTAGTAAAAAGGAAAAAGAAAGGGGATAAGGATTAAAAAAAAAAATATAACACATTTATTTGATAAAAAGAGAAATATATTATTAAAGCAGAAAAAAAATATATATACATTGTAAAATATATAATACATATAGAGCATTGTATCTACAGTGGACGAATCTAGTCCTATGACTCATTTTCACACGCTATGAGTCTACAATCTATAGGAACCCATGCAGGCCGTCTCATCATCACATAGGATGGAGCCTCTCGACACTAAGCCGTGCCCAATATATAGAAAGTACTCATTCTGTACTACTTCCATCCTCATATAAACCCCTTGGACAATCACCACTCGCTGTTCCAAGCGGAAAAGGGAACATAGGTCCCAGACGTCAAATCCATTTACGACATGGTCCCCAAATAGCCACATATTGAGGGATAGTCTCCCAACTCATCGTTGAAGACGAGTATAGGACCAATCGTTAAACTGAGAAGAAACAAAAAGAGAAAAATGATAATAATAATAAACTAGTTTATATATAACTTAATTAACAAAAAAAAACGCTGCCAAGTGCTTTGGCGGAATGCTTTCTCATAGAGCTCTTTGAGTTTCATTAATTTTTTTATATTTATTCAAATGTGATTTTAATATATAACTAGTGGGCATATATTTGCACTTGACTTATGTAATTCTTATCTAATTCTGGAGTAAAGTGCTGCTGCAAGGTTCTTACGGAAGACTGCTTCAATTCTGCTGCAAGTTTGCGTGTTTATTCTCGTCATATAATTGCGCTCAACTTATGTCATTTTAAAGAGTAGCTCAGAAATCAAAAGAAGTGATCAAAAAGCTACGCTAATAAAATTATTTTTTAAAACTTGGTTCATAAAGACAGTAGAAAATAACTTGTATACAAATTTTAGAGCAATTCTATCGAGTACTTTACGTAAAATGGAAAAAAACTGAAATATGAAAATTTTTTAAGAAAATTTTTTTAACTTTCAAAAATGAAAACTACGCTAAAAAGATCGGTTTATAAAATTTATCCTTCTTTTGACAGATGCAAATTATTCCCATGGAAATCTCAAAGCAAATTCATCAGTTAACTTACGTAAAATACAAAAAAAAAAAATTAAAAATCGAAAATTTTTTCAAATTCTTAAAATGGCTCTATAAAAAAAATACACTATGAATACTAATTTTCAATAGCTTCCCGCCTAGTTATACAAAAACATAGATGGTATACAAAATTTGAAGCAAATTCATTGAGTAATTTTCGAGATCTAACTGGTTAAATAAATAACATTTTCTTTTCAAAATTTCTTTTTCAAAATTTTAAAAATGCTCTAAAATTAAAACTACGCGGTGAAAATCAATTTTTGAAAATTTCCCTTCTTTTGGCAGTCGCAAATATTTCCCTGCAATTTTTAGAACAAATCTATCGAGTACTTTACGTAGATTAAAAAAAAATAAGAAAAGAAGAACCGAAATTTTTTTTTAAATCTTTAGAATTCTCTAAAATTGTAACCACACTAAGAAAATTAGTTTTCGAAAGCTTATTTTTTTCAGACAATAGCGAATTAATTGTATGAAAATTTTGGAGAAAATTTATAGTATGGTTAACGCAAAAAAGAAAATAAATGAAAAATAAAATTTTTTTTGAAAATTTTCAAAGTGCTCTAAAATTAAAACTGCGCTGAGAAAATTAGTTTTCCAAAGCTTGTTTTCTTCAGACAGTAGCGAATTAATTGCATACAAATTTTGGAGCAAATCTATCGAATTGTTTTCGTAAAATAGAAAAAAATTAAAAATAAAAATTAAAAAAAAAATTTAAAAATGCTCTAAAATTAAAAGTGCACTAAGAAAATTAGTTTACAAAATTTTTTATACTTTTGGCAGTCGAAATTAAGTTTCATACAAATTTACGAACAAATTCTTCGAGTAGTTTACGTAAAATACAAAAAAAATGAAAAATCGATATTTTTTTAAAATTCTTAAAATGATTCTAGAAAAAAAACTACGCTAAGAAAGCCAATTCTCAATAGCTTCCGCACCAGTTCATCAAAAAATTGAATTGTATGGAAAATTTGAAGTGAATCCATTGAGTAGTTTTTAAGATTTTATTGGCTTAATAAATAGAAACATTTTTTTTTTAAATTTCAAAATGCTCTAAAATTAAAACTAAGCTAAGAAAATCAGTTTTTAAAAATTTATTTTATCCGGGCAATCACAAATAAATTCCATGCAAATTTTGAAGCAAATTCATCGAGTAGTAAACAAAAAAAAACCAAAAAACCAAAAATCGAATTTTTTTTTTTTTTTTAAACTTTAAAATGAAAACTACGCTAGAAGAACCAATTATCAATAGCTTCCCAGCAAGTTAGTCACGAAACTAAATTCTATGCAAAATTAGAAGCAAATCCATCGAGTAGTTCTCGAGATACAGTTTACTAACTGAATTCATACATCGACACACACACACACACACACACATACATACAGACATTTTCTGGAAACCACTTTTTTCGACTCACCGAGTTCAAATATGTACAAATTAATGAAAAAATAGAAAAAAAATTTTTTTATCGATACAATGCTTTCTCTATGAGAAAGCAAAAACAAAAGTAAAAAAAGAAAAATAATAATATATATAATATATAAATAAGATACTTACACATATGGTCTGATAACGCCGACGAGGGTAGTAGTCAGTCATGTTTTCGACTATACTCATGTAAAGTAAAATCGAACCTTTTGAACAAAACTGACTACATTTACGACCAATCATATTGCAACAATTGATTTCAGTCAGTGTTATACTCCATAATTTCTTTTTGTCAAATTGCAAATAACTCAACGAAATCATGTTACACACTAAAAATTTACAAATATCTTTTTACTCACAAAAAAAAAAAAACTACTTAGTTTATAAGAAATTTTCTATTTTTGTAAATGGTTCAATAACTATTGTTTTCATTGTTGTTTTTCGTGCCAATAAACAACATCTTGAGCCTCAAGGTGTTACGTCACGTCGTATCTTTTAATTTCTTTCATTTATAATTTTAAACTATTTTTTCACGTCATGAACTAATTGAAACAGTTATTAAACAATAAAGGAATTTGTTAAGCTAAACAGACAAAGCGAAACAGTAAAGAAACTCGAAGTTTAATATTGGTCAATAAAACTCTTTAGTTAGCAGAATTATAAAATTAAGTAGTTCAAATCGACAACGAGTATTTCGAAATTACTGAGCGAATTCTAAAATCTTTAAGAAACATATTATTGAAATTTAAGAAAATTTATAAATAAAAGTTGATGTAAAAGATAATAAATCTCATAAACAAATATGAGTACAAAAGCCAAATGAAACAAATGATATTTGGACATTACCCCGGGTTTCTTATTGGTAACAAGTTTACACTGCCCGTCAAGTTCCATATTTCAGAAGCAATTGCTAATACTACATATTCATACATCGATTATAAAAAATCTATTGTATTAAAAGTGTTAAGGGATATCAATAAACCTCAAGGATCTATATATTTACATATCATGCCTATTCATTTGTCTGCCTATACCCAGCACCAATCTACTTAAGAAGTACTACAAGGTAAGAATATATAATTATTTAATAAACTCTTCATTTCAAGTATTGAATTTATCCTTTAATAATATTCAATTGTGAGAACGATTTCGTTCAATTAAATATTGGTGGAGTTTCTCGACCACTAGATTCATACATATTTATTTTAATGACTACATTTTTATAAATAAGTCAAATATTTTAAAAGAACATAATTCATATATAAAACTAACATAATTAAAAAACATATCCACTTTTATTTAGTCCTGGTGCATGTCAGGACTGAACATGCTCACACCTACCTGCACCGAAGATGTAATGTATACCACACGGGTGGCAGGAAGTACTTTTCAACAAAATATTTTGGTGATAAGAAATTCCTCTGTGGTAACTTTCATAATATTTTTCTTAATCATTTGCCGTTTAACAGAAAATCATAGCTGTTCTTTTTCGCGAGATATAGTTATTTTTGTATATAAAATATACATTTATATATCATACATTTGTTAACATTATTAATTCATTAAAATAATTGATACAAATAAAATAAAATGAATAACTTAGAAACAAGTCAACAAAAACTTACAATATTCATTAAATACAGGTCAATAAAGTTAAATACACTGCTTTATTTCATAATATTTTTATTCTTACGAATTTTTTTTTTCTCACAATTTTTCTTGATTTATTTTTTTTTAATTTTTTTTTCTTATATTTTTTAAAAATTTTTTTAATATATTTAGAAATATAAACAACAGCTAGCTCACTAAAATATTTATAAAAAAAAATTATTATATTATTAAAATAAAACGGTATTAAAAAAAAAATTTTTTAAATGTAATTATTAAAAAAAAATTATATTATTAAATTATTGTTATATTATTATATTTATTCATTAAAATATTTATTTATTATATTTAACAGTTAGCTCACTAAAATATTTATTTTCAAAAGTTTATAGTGGTTATAAATGTATATTATATTAGTTTAACGATTTTATTAAAAAATAGCTATATCTCACAAAAAGGAACAGTTACGATTTTCTGTTTAGCGGAAAATGATTGAGAAAAAGATTACAAAAATTATCGCAGAGAAATTTCTTATCACCAAAAAATTTTGTTGAAAAGTACTTCCTGCCACCCGTGACCGGAGTTGATAATCCTCTGAAGCCTAAGGTCAAGCTCAGCTAAGAGATCACAGTAAACCAGACAGCAGTAATCCAGAAGTGGAAACAGCAGTGTTTTTATAAGATGTATACGAAGAGCAAACGTAGTGCTCTTTCTAAAGAAGTTTAGTCTGAAAAGCAGAGAAAATGACCTATTACACACTTGTGTAACGTGCTCTCTCCAGTTAAACTTACTGTCCAACTAAACACTCAGGCTATGAAGAGGGGATTCAAATTTAATATTAGCACCGTTCAATGGTACGCCAGTTACAGGTGATGAGGACAGCATATTAATATAAAAATAAGAGCCAATAATTATTGTTTTTGGTTTGTCAACATTCAATTTCAGATGGTTACTAGAAGCCCAATTTGAAATGAGAATAGCATGATCACTCATAAGATTAGTATAAGTGCTAAGTTCAGAAATCAGAAAATGCACATAGACTTCCAAGTCGTTGGCATGTATCAAATGTTGTACACCCGATTGAAAGTTGGCAGCGACATTATTAATATAAATGGAGAATAAAAGTGGTCTAAGCACAGAACCCTGAGGTACTCTCGTATTCAGAGTAACAAAGTCAGATGTATTACCATCAGAGTCAACAACAGACTGTCGTCTATCAGATAAGTAAGAGGCAAACCACCTGACAACAGTGGCCGAGACGTCAAGAGAAGTTAGTTTCCGAAACAGAGTGACATGGCAAACAGTGTCAAATGTCTTGCTTAAATCAAATAATTTTGTTTTTTTTTGTTTGAAAAAAAAAAGAATAATATATAAAAGATATTGTCCTCTATATGATTAACCTTTTTTATATGGTGAAGTCGAGGGAGTCCCCGCCCAGTATCTGTTTAACACATTACATCAGGCTAGACTGTCAGACCCACCATACCGAAAACTTTGACTACCGATGGATGATCAGCCACTTTTGTGACTAATAATCAACCGATACCCAATGAGGTCGAATTTTTTAAGAGTCGCGATATAAATGGCACATACACTAATTTTCTTTCGAAAAAAAAGTTGGAGGTACCTGGCCAGGATTCGAACCCATGCCCTTCGCGTTGAAGGCAAGAGCTCTATCCATTACGCCACCGCGCTCTTAAAATCAAATAATAGAAGCATAGTTACATAACATCTATCCATGTTGAGTCTAATATCCTCCGTTAGTTTAAACAAAGCTGTTTGGGTACTATGTTCAGTCCTTAACCCAGTCTGATGAGAATTCAACAGATATCTGGAGGACAAGTAGTGATAAAGTTGTTGATGGACGAGACGCTCAAGAACCTTGGACATGAATGACAACAAGGAGATAAGTCGTATATCACTCATAGTGCACGGAGAAGAGACTTTGTTGATAGTGGTAATCAACGAGATCTTTCAACATGAGGGAAACACACACTCACGAAACGAATCATTATAAATACGACATAGCAAGGGTCCAATAACTGGAAATGCCCCATAGTCAATAGACTGTGGGACCGCATCAAACCCCCTAGCCTGAGAAGTAGAATAACATATTCCTATCCTGACGTCCTCCAAAGTAACCTCATTAAACCTGAATAAAGGCTTATAAGGCTCATCTAAATTAATAGTATTCACATACTCAGAAACTGAAGGGGCAAGTGGATTAAATGCAATCCCACCAAAGTATCGATTAAACTTATTTATAGGAAATGAATGTCGTGAATTATTATCTGTAGAACATATACCAAGGTTCCTGAGCTCTCTCCAGATCTGTCATGAGTCCGTAATACCCGATAGTCTGTCATAATAATATAACAGTTTGGCTGATTCAATGCACTCATGCGCCTTGTCTCGAGCAGTCCTACAGTATAGTAAGTCAGTATACAATCGAGTACGTTTGTAGTGTCTATGAAGTTGATCTCTCTTATTAATCAAGCGACAATGTTCAGAGGTGATCCACGGACGATGAGCCCTACCCTGCCTAACCTTTCTGAAAAGCACAAATTGTGCAATTGCCTCATTGATATAGTTGTAGAAACATTTAAGGCGAGCAGAAAGAGAAGAATCGCCGTCACATGTATCACACCTTAAAGAGCGAAAATACTGAAGGAGTGCAACATCATCAACAGAGTTATAATCCAGAAAGGTAAAGTCTTCGAGCATAGGTTTAGAGAGAGAGGACTTAACAGTCGCAGCTGTGAAATCGTGGCCGTCAATGAATGGCACATCAGTCTTCCAAAAGTCGAGTACAATGTCTTTGGCATCGACAAGACACAAATGAAGCCAGATGTCGGAAGAATAAATATGATGAGTTTTGCCATAAGGAATCAAGAAAAGTGCATTCTTAGTAATCAAACCCTTAAGAAACTTAGAGTCATCAGAATAGACGCACAAGTTAGTGTTGAAATCACCAAGGATGATCTTTGAACTATAATTGTGCATATATGATGTTAAATCAGGTATGAAGTCTGTGTTGGCCAAGAAGGGAGCATGTGGCGGCCTGTAGGCTACTCCAACAAAAATAGGTGAAACCAAGTCCAGAGAATTAACCTCACAAAACAGATATTCGGGAAGACCAGGCTTGCCACTCCACTTACCAGAAGAAGAACAAAGGCACCGCGAAGTAATAGAGTTGTGAATATATAAAGCAACACCACCGCCTCTTGTGTTACGATTCTGCTTGTGAAGCACGAAGTCATCAAGCTCTATCAGAGAGTCACCAACAATCTGGCCCAGCTTGGTCTCAGTTACAGCTATAACATGGAAGTAGGGGCAAAAAGCTAGAAAGAGTCTTATCATCTCAATGTGTGCTCTAATAGAGTTAGCATTGAAATGACAAACTCTGAGACCATCCCTTGCAGTGAAATGATTATTAATAAGTGATGAAGCAGGGTTATGAGTAGAGAGTGATGTATTAGAGAGGATTGGAGGAGAGAGTGGACTTACCTCAGTACTAGTAGCTACGGTGCTGGACTGACGCCGACCAGCATCACCTTGGCTGAAAAAGCATCTAGGTCCTCGACAGAAGCAACTTGTGTAGAAGCATCCTCATTCTTCCCTCTCACAAAAATTCTTCCATTCTTCACGAATAAAAGAAAATTTAGTCTCTTGTCCTTCGCTTTTGTAAGCTTTCAACTTCAACTGATACAGTGAGGGAGGAAGGAATTCGTTGATGTTGATTAACAAAAGCGAAAGGGCAGTGACGCATTTAGCTCCAGAAAAAAGATTCTCATCAACCTGAGAAGTATTAAGTTTCCTTGCCTTAATCTTAGCAGCTATGACCCCACGTGCAAGTGCAGGATTCTTCATTGTTATAATCAGTGGCACAGTTAAGAAGCGACGATCATGCTGCCGTGTAGATGGGGACATCACTTCAGATGATGTAGTAGCAGGAATAACAGCAGTAGTAGAAGAAGTTGAGGTGAAAGAGTCAGGAACGGAACGTCTTAATGTCCGAACAGAAGCTATATCCTCAATAAAGAAACTAGCATCCAAAGTAGAAAAGATAGCAGATACACCTGCCTTAAGATTAGAAAATTTCGATCGCACAAGACCACCCAGTATCAAATCAGAAGCCCTTTTAACACGAAGTTGCTGTGCTTTCATAGCATTACATCACTGTGATAGAGTTCAAAGGAGATCTATATTAATAGCAGAGTCTGTTCCAGATATTGTTGTATTGGTAGTAGTAGCAAGCACACTCTTAACTCTCGCCTTCAGCTCTCCCTGTTCGCGACAGACCTGGTCAAGTCTGGCTTCATTCTCAGTAATTCGCTTGTCAAATGCAGTAGAAAGCGCACTAACTCTCGACTAGTAAGAACAGAAAATTTATGAGATAGCACAGTAGACAGACTGCTCACATTGGAAACAGAGAATTCCATCAAGTCCAATTCACCTTCTCAAGTATCGTAGTAAGAATATCATTAAATTGCTGCATATCTATTCAAATAAATTAGAATGAATTATGAAAATTCAAGAAATCCAGGAAAACAAACAACAAAGGATAGGGAAACGTATAGGGGATAGGGGAATGTACAGGGAAAATATAGAGGATAGGGAAATGTATGTGGGTAGAGGAATATAAGGTATATAGAGAATTATAGGGTATAGGGAAATATATAGAGGATAGGTGAATATATAGGGGATATGATAATATATAGGGAATAGGGTAATATATAGGGGATAGGAGAATGTATAAGAGATACAATTAAATACAAGCTTTTAAAAGAAATTGCTCATAGAAAATTCAATTTTAACTGAAAAGTAGAAAAAAAAATTAAAAACATTTTAAAAACACGCTTTTATAATGAAGAAAATACACTAATAAGTATTGAATAAATTAATTTACTTTTTTGAAATTACTTTTATACAGTTCATTGCAATAATTAAGAGAAAATTTTACAACAAAAATTTTCTCTTAATTATTGCAATGAACTATATATATAAGTAATTTCAAGGAAGTAAATTAATTTATTTAATACTTTTTAGTGTATTTTCTCCATTATAAAAGCGTATTTTGAAAATGTTTTTTTTAATTTTTTTTTAATTAAATAGGTTCAAATTTTTATTAAAGCAGTTAAAAATAAAAAATAAATTTTTATCAACGCAAAAAAAAATTTTGCCAACGCATATCAAGAAATGTTTATTTTATTGGGAAAAATCTACTTCGAACAGCTGCCAGACTCGTACTAAAGAATTCATTACAATTCCACCTTCTTATACTTAAAGTTCAACACCACAAGATGGCGCTAAATATTCTTCTGTTCTCATTCTTTTTATTTAACTGGACAGTATTTGAGGTAGAAAAGGGCTTAGATCCCCTGGACCCAGAGTGACTTCTAAGAGTCAATAGTTATATCTGCAAGTCATTAGTTGGGTGCAATAAATATTATTATTATGAGTATTTATACGCATAGAAGTTATTATCGATACGAGTGCGAGAAAGTGATCGAAACCTCGAACGGACATTTACGTCTGAGCGAAGGGAGGGTGAAAAGTTCACAGACATTACTAAAATATGAAAATGCGTTTCTAAAAACAAGCTTTTCGCACATCAAAGTGATTTTAACCCCGGGAAGAAACGTTTGCACCAGATTGAAACCACTTTCTCTTGAGTATTAAACAGAATTTTCTTGTACAACGTGCGAATGCTTGTTTTTAAATACTAAAGCTAACGCAAAAACAAGCTTTGCGTATGAAGTGCTAAAAAATATTCTATTGCATTGTTTTTGAAGAAATTAAGGCACGCGAAAATATTTTTAACAATAACTTTTTACTTAAGCATTTCTTATTTCACTTAAATACAATGCGAAAAATTTTTTTTCTTGTCTATAAATTTTTATGATAATAAGATCTGTTGTGCTCAAGTCTCAATTGGCAGATAAAATGATTAATTACTTATGTAAATAACAAAAAAACTCAATTAGACAAGGACAGCGAATTCGATTCCCTTTAAGCAGCGAAATTTTCGGTATATAACGAGCAACCCGCGGAAAATATTACTTAATTTTTAGTATTATGCGCATCTACGTAAATGAGAAATTCTACATCTGTATTAATATCTAGGTTCCTGTGTTTTTTATTTATTTTTTGTCAATTATTGACTCTATTTATTTTATATTACGAATGGTATACTAAAATAATATATTTTTTTAATACCTGGCCCGAAAGTATTACTTTTTTCCTAGCTTCGAAAAAACAGAATAGTATTTTCGGCTTGGTGTTAAAAATAATCGCATTTTAACCACGGAACCCATATGGAAATAATTTCTGAGAATAACTATTAATAACTGTGTAAAAATGTAAAAAAATGTGAATAACTGTTAATAACTATAATAAACTACCGCAATTGAGACATTAATAACAGTAAATAACAGTTGATAACAGTTAATAATTGTTACGAATAGATAATAATAATGATTAACTGTAAATAATAATAATTTACTGTTATTTATAGTTATTTACAAATATTTATAATTTTTCACATTTATTCACATTTATTCACATTTATTAACAGTTATGAACACTTTTTCACACTGTCAACAATTTTTACACGTATAATCTTTTTTTTTTATATATAGGCGAAAAATTTTGTAAATGTGAAAAACTGTTAATAACTGTTAATAAATGTGAAAAACTGTAAATATCTGTAAAAAAGTATTAATAACTATAATTCACTGTAACTAATTGCAAAAAAATATAAATAATTATAAATAAGTATAAATAATAATAAATTATTCACCAATTCTAAAATTTTGGGAAATGTGAGTAACTGTTAATAAATGTGTATAAATGTGTATAAATGTGAATAAATGTGAATAACTATAAATAATTATTAATAATCATGACTTCCAGTTACTAATTGTTATTTAGCGTTCATAACTATTATTAACTATTATTAATTGTTATTAACTGTTTTTTACTGTTATTAATTCTTATTAATGTCTCAATTGCGGTAGTTTATTATAGTTATTAACAGTTATTCACAATTTCTCACAAAAATTATTTTCATATGGAAAGCAAAAAAAAGAGTACCTTAAATCGTATGTAAATTGTAATGTAATAAGACATTTTTTACTTTTGCTTCCTAGGTGAAAAATATACTATTCACTAGGATTTAGTAAAACAATAAATTAATTTTTCCTCATACCCCGGCTAAAAACATGTCATTTATGGTCAAACGCGAGCAGTAAAAATTTATGCTTTTAGGCCGGTATAAAGCATCATGGCCGTTACGCAGTAGTCTGGCGTACACACGCTCCTTCTTCTTCTTCTCTCTTTTTATTGGCCTTTTCCAGACTTTTTATTGTCTGTATGATAGGCCATCACCTGGTAATTTTATTATTTTTTATATTTTCAGTTTTACCCAGTGTGACTTTTTATAATTTTTGTATTTTGCGCATTGGGACTTCTTTGTATATTTTTGTTTTTCGGGTTTATTCCCTCGGAAAAACTTCGAAAATTATTTTTTCTAATTTTTCCTAGAAAATCAAACCCCGGTCCACTGGGACACAAGGTCAGTTGATTTTTACAACTACACTTTTTCATCCCTTAGCGACGGAGCTCGTAAGTGTGTTCTGTGTACAAAGCACATGAAACAGAGGTGCTCGTTTGGAAAACAGCCGAGAGCGGGATTCGATCTTGGTTCCCCAAGAATACGAATCCAACGCTCCTACTGACTGTGCCACAGACCGGCTCGTATACATCACGCTCCAACTTATTTTTCTGTTCTCGAATCCCGAGCGTTTAAAGAGCTGGGAGTATACGATTATCCTTTTCTGTTTACCGGTTATAAGCATCAACTCTCTCTTTCTTTCTTTTATGTACATTGTAGCCTATTCTTTTCAATTCTTCGGCTACAAACATTTGCTCTCTCTTTTTATGTATTATAGTCTATCCTGTTCTATTCATCGGTCAGTGTGGCTATCTCGTGCGGACAAGTCGGTCATGCGCAGTAACCGTTTGCCGCTTATTCGCTGAGACTTGCCCGCGCCGTTTGAACGAGTTGAAAATTAATCAAAATTATATTGATTTATTTTAGACTTTTGAAAATATTATTAAATATAATTAATGAATAAGATTTTAAAAAAAATTAACTAAATGATAAAAATAATTAGTTTAATACATATTTTTTAATTTTATATTCAATAAAATTAATAAATATTATCAAACAATTTTTTTTTGTATTATTAACATTTTAATCATAAAAAAATATTTTCAAAGATTAATAAAATGATATTATTTAATTCAAAACGGCTAAAAACATTTTTTAAGTAATAAATACAAAATAATGGTGGGGGCCAATAAACATAATTTACATCTTAGCCTTTGATTATTGATGCCTCAGTAACGTTCCCGGTCGAAAACATCTTTTTTTTCCTACATTCTTATTTAAAATCTTATATCAAATGACTTTTTATATTTATACATATTTTTCAAATGTGTATATATACTTTTAAAAAAGTATATTTTAGGCGAGTTTAGTTATTAAACAGTATAGTATTCTTTAGAACATTTTTTCTAAATATTTCTTTTTTTTTACTACATATATCATATTTTTTTTTTTCAGTTCTTGAGAGTACTCAAATGAATTGAGTAATCATTATTAAGTTTATACCTTTTACTAGATTTATTTATAGTTTTTGCTTAAGAAAGTTTTGAAATCAATCAAGCAATCGTCGAGTACTTCTGTATTCAATTCATTCTTTTTAATAATATAAAATTCATGAAATATTTACAGTTTCAGCTAAAGAAAATTTTGAAATCAACGAAGCAATCGTCGAGTACTTCTGTATTTAATTCTTACTTTTTCTCTCTATATTATTAAAAATATATCGCCGCTGTCGACGCTGTTGACGCTGTCGCCGTCTGAAATACGCCGCTCATTTTTGACTCCTAATTTTTATTTAAAATTTAGCTAAAATTCAGCTAAAATTCAGCTGAAATCAGCTAAAAGCCAGCTAAAATTTTGATGAATTTAGCTATAATTTAGCTGAAAGCAAGCTAAAAGTCAGCAAAAAGTTACCTATTAGTTAGTTAGAAGTTAGCTAAAAGATGGGTGAATATCAGCTAAAAGTTGGCTAAAATTTAGATACATTTAGCTGTAATTTAGCTAAAAACTAGCTATATCTCTCTATATTATAAAAAGATTTCGCCGCCGCCGTTGCCGCTGTGTGTAAGAATTCGATTTATCCTTGGTTAGCTAGAATTTAGCTAGAATCTAACTGAAATTTCGCTAAAAGTTAGTTAAAAATTATCTAAAAGGTAGCTAAAAGTTAGCTTAAAGTTAGCTAAAGTTAGATAAAATTACATAAAAGTTAGCTACATTAAATTGAAAGTTAGCTAAATTTATTGTTAAAATTAGCTAAATTCATGCAAAATTTAGATGGGAATCAGCTGAAATTTAGCTAACAGTTAAATAAAATTTATAGTAATTTTAAGCAATTTTGAATATTGATTTGTTTTTAACTGAATTTTAGCTGTATTTTAGATCTATTTATATTATATACTCTCTATTCGGCGATATACTATTGAAAGTATATCGCCACTGTCATCGCTGTTATCGTCAGAAATGTGCCCCTCATTTTTGGACCTACATTACAACGTTAAATTTAGCTGGATTTAAGCTTGTAATTAGCTAGGAAATAACTAAATTAAGCTATATTTAAGCTTCAAAATAACTGAAAATTAGCTGATTTCAAGCTTGTAGTCAACTTGGTAATAGCTAATTTTAAGTTTTGTATATAACGATATATGATAACATATAAGTTTAAGATTTATGATAGATGAAAAATGGGTAACAATATTTTGTTCACAATTAGCTAATTATCCTGTAATCATCGTGAAGTTAAATCATATGAATAATTATTAATTTTACGATTTTATTTAAAGTATAGGATTGAAAATATCATTTTGAAAAAGCCAAATTGAAGTTTAATAATCAAATGATAAGATTTAAATTTTGTTAAGTCAAAATCAATATATAACACTTAAATATAGTCTTTATAAATTGAATTAAATTTTTATTTAATTTTGTGAAAAAACACCGACATTACAGTTTTCCAAATTTTTTATTCTCAATCCAAAAATGTTTCAAATACCTATTACTGCCTTCCATTTTCAGTTCATTATAAAACTATCAAATATAAAACTATCACTATATTCAGTTCATTATGAAAGTATCAAATAAAATCTCTATAATTAAATTATTAAATCAAGTGTACTTATTCACTGTCTGCCTGTATCTACTTTGTAACGTTTCTATCCTATCATTTATTATTTAATTGATCCTATTTAGAGGATTCTTCTATCGAAACGCGTTAAAGGATCGTTAAATAGCTAGCGCGCCATGCCTAGCTATTTCGGACCCTGTATTTCTTTTTATTGTTGTTAAAGTCGTTTATAGCTAGGACGCCTTGCCTAGCTATAGCTGACGTTTAAAATATATTTGTTAATAATGTTGGGTTTGTTATGTGTAAAGCCCGTTATTATTAAGGACCAAATGCCTTAATATTCGGGGCTTTGCACTAAGTTAATAGGATAGAGGTTTATCTTGGATTTGCTCTTTATTTATTTATTAAATCGGATAAATTACAATATGGAAAAGGACAATGTTTCGCGCTTAACAAAGAGTTGCTTGCTTGTAGCACGTGTTAGGCCATTTGCCACTTGTGCTACGAGCAAGCGTGTCTTGATGCTGAGAGAGCTGATCCAAGAGTGACGAGAGTCACAAGCTCCTCGCACTGCTTGCTTCAGCTCTCTTTGGTCTTTCTCCCACTCTTCTAACTTAGTAGAAGAGAGGGAGAGCCGCCGTATACTTTCAGCGGTACTTACCCTATTAAAAAAAATCAGGTGATAAATCACCTGATTTATCAGGTGATTTATCATGCCAAAACATCATGTAACGATTTTGTTGGTCTTTACACATTTTAAACCATGCTTCGTCAATTTAGAACAATTTTTGGAAATTTTTGAAAATTTTGAACTTAGAAAATTTTTTAGATAATTTAGTCTTAGAAAAAATGTTGACTAATTTTACAAGAAAATTTCTAAGTTCAAAAATTTCAAAATGTTTCAAAATTCGTTCTAAATTGACTAAGCATGGTTTAAAACGTGTAAAAACCAACAAAATCGATACATGATATTTTGGCATGATAAATCACCTGATAAATCAGGTGATTTGTCACCTGATTTTTTTCACCGGGGTATACATGCAAGCGCGTGTACGTATATACGCGCGCTTGCTTGTTCAACCACTTTGGTCTTTTTGGGTGTTTGCGCGCGCATCTTCCAGAATCGTACGGTTTCAGAGCCGTACATACTCGGGCGCTCACATTGCCCCTCAAATTAAAATGGATTTTGCTTTTTAATTGATTAAGTTCAAAGAAAAAATCTATTTTATTTTTAATAACGCGACTTATGAAGATGCGCGCACAAACACCCAATTACGCACTTAATATTACCCTAGGTGTAGAGGATTGCCCCCCAAAATAAAATTGATTTTTTCATCCTGTATAATAAACTTTTTAAACGAACTAAACTTCATTTTTATAATTGAATTAGTGATTTGTTATAGCTAAAGTTATTAACATAATTTTTACTTTTTGTTTGAAACTAACTCTTAAAATTAGTATTTACGGTTAACATTAACCTAAATTTTTTATTTTATTTTCTTTTATACAAATTAATTTTTTACTTATTTGTTGTTTTTCTTCTTAATTCTTCTAACCAATCGTCTACATCTTCTTCTTTTTCATTTCTATCTTCTTCGTCATTGAATTGCCCCCCTTTGTAATTTTTTAAATTTATAATTTATCGTTCTAGAGGTGACTTTTTAATAAAATTGTTTTATATCTATTTTTTGGTCCACTATGACGATAACTCTTTTTAATTTCACTTAATGCATCTCTTATTAATGCATAGGGTATTATGGATTTATTTAATGTTGTTTTATCTTTATTTTTGCATAACTTAGATTTTTCATAGTTTTTAGTTAAATAACATTTTAATGCGTTTTCGAATAAATTTTTCGCACCATACTTGTAGTTATTCTTTATTCTTTCATTTGAAGAATAAAGAGGTGCTTTTTAAATGGTTTTCGTTCCATGTTTATACGTTGATACTTGAGCAGATACATTGCTAGATACTTTTTTATTTTTAGAAATTAAATCTATTGGTTCAATTTCTGGTTTTGGTGATGTTATTTCACCTTTATGAATCTCATCATTGGTAAGTTCATAATTATTTTTCTCATGAAATAAATTTTCTTTATTTTCATTCGAGGTGAATGCACATGAATATGAGTCACTATCACTCTCATATGATTCAATGGTTTTTACCTGAGTGTACTCATTTGATTTGAGTTTTTGCCCAGGATTTTTTAGATTAGAATATTCGCCATCTGTGTATAAAAATATCTTTTTGTGCACTCTCCTCAAAATCATGTTTTACATTTCCAGAAAACCATGTTTTGTATTGTACTCTTCAATAACATTTAGGATTTTAAAGTGTACGTTTATTCTTTTTGCATTTATATGTATGTTCAACCTGTTTTGTTTTTCGATTGTTTTAATTAATTTACCCTTTTCAGGTGATATTTTTAAATTTAGAATTTTTTGTATTTTTGGGGTATTAGCATTTGTTGCAACCTTACCCCTTATATTTTTTAATTTAGGTGCAACTTTATTTAGTTTTCCTGAAGTTCTTCTAGTGATACTGAGTCTATATCTATTTGAGACACATTAATATCATTATAACTTTTTGTCATTTTATTGCTGACAGGAGCATTTAATTTTTCCCGCATTACAGCTTTTTGTTTATTATTATTTTGATTATATTGAGCTTTTTCTTTATTCTTTAAATTATCATTTTCCTTAAAGAATTTCTGTTGATTTGAATTGCTTCTATGAGATTCATTTCTATTAGCTGCTCTTTTCTCTTGGATTCTGTCATCATTATCAAAATCTAACAAGATTTTAAATAATGTGTTCTTATCTTTTCTCTGAGAAAATTGCATGGCTTGCCTAACATTTCTGCTGAAATGTTTGCTGATTTTCTCAGCTAGTTCTTTTTCAGAATATTGAAGATTTAACTCTTTGGCGAAACCATATATTTGGGTGGCATAAGCCATGCGGCTTAGTTTTCCGTTTTCGTAGAATTGTCCAAATTCAACTTTTCTTCTTGTTGTTCTTTGGACATCTTCATTCCAATATCTATCAAGGAATAAATTTTTAAATCCTTGATAAGTGATCACATCATCTTGATAGATGTACCACCATTCATTTGCATCACCTTCTAAAACAGTGTGCAATAATTCGAGGGTTTCTTCCTCCTCTAATTTTTTTAAAGCTATATATTTTTCGAATTCGTTTAAGAATTTCATAGGCCTTTCAACCTCTGTGTCTTCATATTTTGGCAAAGGAATTTTTATTTTATTATTATAAGGTTCGAAACTTTGCGTTCGAATCCCATTATTTTTTAGTTTTTCTTTTAACTCATTAATTTTTTCTTCTTGCTCTTGAGCAGTATCATCTATTTTTTGAGTTAAATTGTCTCGAACCATTTTAATGGCTTCATCATCATTTATTGTCTTTTTTAATTTAATAAGTTCTTCATTTAAAGATTCATTTTTAGTTACTAAATCTTCATTATCTTTTTTATATTTATTTAAAAGATTTTTAATTACAATATTGTCTTCTAATAAGTTTTTTATCTTATTTGACAATTCATTCATTTATTCTTTTAAATTTATTGTTCCCGCATCTGTGGTTTTTTCTAAATTATAGACTACAGATTTGTCTGGACTAGCTGTATTAATTTTGTCATCCAACTCTTGTTGTTTATTAAACAACAATGTCAGCTCATATGACACAGCTTTCATCCATTCATTTTGTTTTGTGTTAACATCTTCCTCTATGGTCTTATCAAGATTATCTGATTCTTGCATCAGTATCTCTGATCTTCTTTTCGCCATCTTGATTTTTTATTTTTATTCGCAATTATGATATAAATTAATTAATATTTACGAAATTAAAATTTAAATATTTCTAATTTCTTATAATTTCTGATTAATAATAATTATTAATGAATTTTTCATTTATTATCTGTTAGTGTAAATTATTTAAATTATTTAAAACGAAATATTTCAGTTTTAATTTCGTTTACATTTGCTTTATTATAATATTCTCATTTATAAATTTATATAATTTTATTAATTTATTTCGATTTTTTAAATTAATTTATTCTAATTCGCTATTATTTAACAACGCATATTTTATTTTATTATAATATTTATTTCTCATTCGCTTTAAGAATATTTTTTCAAGAATTCCTTTTGTCTCTAACTAGCTTTCGACCTTTTGACTTTACTGTATATCTTCTTTTATAATATTCGCGTTTAGACTTAAGTTATGCGCATATATAGCAAAAGATTCTTAAAGAATTTCAGTTGTGTACATTGTAACACTAATCTTCTTGCTTTTCTGCGCGACCTTCAAGTCTCTTTCTTTTATCATTAACGAATAATATTTCCGAGAATTTTACATTTAAAACAAAAATTTGGTCAAATTATTTTAGCCTTTCTTCGAACAAAAGAAATTCTTTTACATTATCATTTTTATTTTCTTATAATATATTTCTGGTATTTTCTATACCATTTTTTGTGCATCTTCATGCCTTTTTTGATTTTTTATTGTTTTATTATTTTTATTCTATTATTTTTTATAATTTTATTTTTCATTTTTATTTTTTGTTTCATTATTATTTGTTAAAAATTTTATTATTTAATATTAGTGTTAACACACGACTCATTCTCGTGTGGGTTTTCTCAACGACGGTTGAGAACCAGTGGGCGCCAATGTAACGTTTCTATCCTATCATTTATCATTTAATTAATCCTATTTGGAGTATTCTTTTATCGAAAAGCGTTAAAGGATCGTTAAATAGCTAGCGTGCCATGCCTAGCTATTTCGGACCCTGTATTTATTTTTATTGTTGTTAAAGTCGTTTATAGCTAGGACGCCTTGCCTAGCTATAGCTGACTTTTAAAATATATTTGTTAATAATGTTGGGTTTGTTATGTGTAAAGCCCGTTATTATTAAGGACCAAATGCCTTAACATTCGGGGCTTTGCACTAAGTTAATAGGATAGAGGTTTATCTTGGATTTGCTCTTTATTTATTAATTAAATCGGATAAATTACAATATGGAAAAGTACAATGTTTCGCGCTTAACAAAGAGTTGCTTGCTTGTAGCACGTGTTAGGCCATTCGCCTAACACGTGCTACGAGCAAGCGTGTCTTGATGCTGAGAGAGCTGATCCAAGAGTGACGAAAGTCACAAGCTCCTCGCACTGCTTGCTTCAGCTCTCTTCGGTCTTTCTCCCAC